>NJDC01000497.1:221168-262345 GCA_002245475.1 Calephelis virginiensis
ATTATAATTGGATTAAGTTGGCTCAAATTGCTGATAAGGGTTACAAGACACTTTAACCGTCGAAGTTACTATCAATTTATAAGTTTAATTTTGATTGCAGACTCTATTATTTTGTATTTCTCTGACTTTTATAAAAATGAGATTGATTTTCAACAGTCTCACGTATAGTCTAATTTTTTTACGGGACTATAAGTCAGTAAATTTTTAATAATAAGTACTTTTGTCTGTAGGTAGGTGGTAGAGTTTCGCAGCGACTCACCCGGATTGGTACCACCGCCTTACCTATTCCTGCCGCCATAATGTCATGACGTGTTTGGAGACTGGTTTGGAGGGTAAGATAGCCGGTAAACTTACTTTTGCTCGAGGCCTAACATCCCGGCCTCGGGTTGGCAACGCACCATTACCACATTTGGTGTCTCTAGACGGCGTGAATTTCTTAGCATCAAGAAATCCGTCTGCTTGTTTGCTTTCCAATATCATAAAAAAAATACAGTCAAAGTCAATAAATGCAAAGTTCAATTTTTTGTCTTTATACAAAAAAACATTAAAATGCAGCTTTGACAACCACAAGCTTGGTTATTAAACATCTTAAATGAGTACGTCGTCAGTCGTGCTACCCTCACAGCGGAGTACGATATTGGCGATCAATGACATAAAGATAGAAAGATAAGGTAAAGCGGTGTACCAATCTTGACGAGATGTTGTTTAAATTTTCCGTCTTGTCAAAATTGTGGTGTTAGAGACAAAAAAGTCGATGTTCGTCTCTTAGGGAAGCAGTCAGTTAACATACATAGGTACATATCTTCACGCCAAGTCCCTTACGGGGTAGGCAGAGAATATCGAGTGTCAGACCTCACGATCCTGACAAACCTGTCTGGCTTCCTTCACGTTCATTACCCTTTTCATACGAAACACGCCGGCTTCGGAGATTAGTTAGATTATGATTAAGTAGTCAGTTTATATTATTTTAAGGATTTCATACAGCTACAGTAAAGCATCCTCCTGGTTGGAAAGACTCATCTGATTAGAAGATTCAATCGCAGCCTGGTGGCATTAAATATGCTAGCGAAGTATTGATGGTTACAAAACGAGGCTCTATTGATTGCCCAATCTAAAATTAGATCGTAAATTTTCTAATGAATTTAAAAGTCGATTTTTCGAAATCGAAACAAAATAGTAAAGTGAATTTGAAGCAAGGGTCCTAAGAACTCTATAGTGTTAATTGTCACGTGTTGTTGACGTAGTAATTTTTTTCATCTACTCAATGATATTTAAAGGTTTTTTAATCAATAATTTTATCTACTACAAACACTGGCTTGTGCTGTTTTTATGCAAAAAGTCTCCGACAATTGCTTTGCAATACATGTTTATTCAAGTTATCTTAAGTTATTAACACTAAACTTAAAATATATTTTATCGCTGAAGTTGCTTTTAGATTAAGTGTATTTACCTAAGAATAGTATCTCTAGGATCAAACGGAAAGGCAATAAAACGAAAACGATTGCGGTAATGTTAATGACTCAATTTATAGAGCCACCTAAGTTGTATGCGTTTGAATTGCGTCTGGTGCGATTCTAATTTATTTTTGTAGTGCTGGCAGGGTTATAGAATGAAAAGGTGCTAACATATCAAACAAGTCAAGTAATATTATGGACGATCGCGTCTATACTAAGTAGGACATTGGAATATGTCTATAAACTATAAAATTTCACATACTCCTCCTAATCAAGGTTAACTAGTTGAAACTTGTTACTGTTGGAACTTTAAGTATTTAACAGTCCTTTTTATATATACCTCTGTGGTCTAGCGGTTCAGTTGTTGGACTTGACTGCACGAGGTCCCGGGTTCGAATCCCGGATCGGGCAACAACAGAAAATTGGGTTTTTCTAATTTTCTAATAAAAAAAATGTTGCTCGGGATAGGATATGTGCCCGGTTGGCGATAGGCTTGCCTATCACATTGTGGGACTTAGCATATTCGGCTAGTCGTGGGTACCCTGGTTGTGCCTCTGCCTACCTCTTCGGGGATATGGGCGTGAAGATACGTTTTTTTTAATATTATACATTTTATTGCACATATTTGTACATCAAATATAAGAAAACACAATTGAAGCGCAATAAAACAGCAAAACGTTGGGAAACTTGTTGCGTACACAGGTACATGTTTTTTTTATATGAACGATCAGTGAACATGTACACAAGTCTCCCGATGGTTAGAGACAACTGCTGCCTATAGACACCATAAATATTATAGGTGTGTTAGTACACTGGTTGGGATGTTAGGTTAATAATTGTTCAAGTCTACCGGTGTTGCGATGGTCTATTCTACTTAGCGGAACCGAACCAACACAATGACTAATGGTCTAAGATCGGAAGTTAGGTCGACTTACACCGAGCTGATAATAGGATGAAACCGGTTTTGTAGCAAATTTAGCATATCAGAAAATATATTAAAAATGGGTTGCCTGAAAAAACCGGTATCAGCTCGGTGTAGGTCGACCTAGCTTCGGATCTCCGACTACAAGAGTAAAACTACAAAAAACCATCTAGGTACCTACAAAAAAATATATTTTCCTAGTTTTCTCGGGATTCCGTTATCGGATTTAAGCTTGATGAGAGTAGAACCACTACATGAGTGCGCTCTATTAAATAAAATAAATTTTCAAATCGGTTTAGAAATTACGGAGAATACTAGTAACATACAAATTGGAGTCAAATATATTATAACCTCCTCGTTTTTTCCAATTCGGTTAAAATATCTCAGCCAAACACTACAAATAGCATTGGAGTCGTAAGTTGGAAACCACTCTGATACTTTTAGATTTGTTCAATCCTATTTTATCTTCTATAAATGACAGAAACGTAAGCTTTTACGTCCACATTGTTAGTACCGATCTTCTGTTATCGCTCCTTCGACTATTCCTTATCGCAAATAGCAAAAAAGCTTTTCCATGTCAAGAGCCTGTCGATAGAAAGCTTTATTGTTACTCGTCGGACGCCTGCACAAAGGAATAGGCACACGCTTTTTTTTCCTTTAACAACGATCAAATTCAAAGTCAGCTTTTCTACAATCAAATACTTGATGCTATAATGAAATTAAATTTCCACTTCGACGTCTTTTTCGCATTTTGCATCTTGTACGTCGAACAATTATTTCATGACTTGAAAGCAATTTTATTTACTTTGGCGAGTCGCAAGCAGCTCTGCTACGAACAATTTAGGCGTATAATTCTCACAAACGTGGATTGTTAAATATTTTGTGAAATACAAACTTTAAATCATTTTGCTAAAGTCGAAGATACATCTTAGACTTTTGATGATATCTTATATTGGATTTCATAATCAAAGACAAAAAGGTACTAGACATTATAATTTAAGTGAAATGTCCTACAAGCTTATGATCAAAGACAATTTTTTTTTGGAAAATTTAATTATCGGGAAATGATTTAGAATCTGAAAATGTTTTCGCTTTTTGGAAACCTAGGCAAATCCAATCTTTCTAAAGTCCGTTATACACTTACGTAGATAAGCAAAGTTTACTTATAAACTTTTACACCCACGACAAGCCAACGGTATTAGATTCCAAGATGATGTAGGTTGCAAGACTATCAACGATATCGGACTCGTACCTATTTAGTTGTGGTAACAGTTTGTTTTCTAGCAAAAGTAAAATACTTTCTTGAATCAAAACTCAGAATAACGAAATTTCTAGCTTTAATTTTTGATTTTATAATAATAATAATAATCTCCTTGGAAATCAGTCATAATAAAATTATTTGAAAATATATTAAAATAAACAACTTATTTTGATCTTATAAGCAAAAAGTATTTAAAAAGAAACATATTTCAAAAATAAAATGAAGAAACGCCATAAAATATTTACCACATGGACAAATACTGGTAGTAAAACAATGTTGTGATTGTGAATCTCAATGACGAAACAAGGACAACCACGCTGACGAGGAGTAAGAGAGCCAACCACAACAGCTCGTCACACCGAGTGGCTCCACATCGACAGAGGATGAATATGCGACCCCTCCAGAGTTCGATGTGTCGAGCAGTGATGACGAGTTGCCGCCTCCAGTGCCGAGCCGAGGGAGGCCACCACAGACGCACCTGGGACCAGCGGGACCATCCGCCCCGCACCCGGCCCCCACCGTCAGTGGTGCAGTGCACCGCATGAAATGGACTTCAGCTATTATTGAAAACGTCATGCGAGCGTACTATAGGGTGACAGACGGGGGAACCAACCTCACTTCATATCGTTCCCGTATGTTGTCTCTGTTTCAGGACCTTGAACCGGGTTTAACCGATTCTGTACAACGACTGTCGGATCAGGTACGATTCATTCAACGGAGTCGAGAATTGGATGATTCTGTGCTAGAGCGGCTTCGCTCCGAAATTACTGTTTCTGCGCCCGCCGCCGAAAGTGCCCGTTCGGGAGCCCAATCGTTGGCTATTCCTTCGACGATGGGGTTGGTGGATGGTGTTTCTGACGCGGAGAACGCTGAAACTGTAACAGTAAGTACCCAAGAAAAAGAGCTATTGAGGAGAACTTTGGAGGAAACGATTCTGGAATTTCATAGCTTTACGGCAAATGCAAAACCACGGCTACTACGTTTCCCTACGCATAAGCGTAATATGGCACTAGTAATGGATATGGCTATTGACTAGTCAAAACTTAGTTGATACACATTCGATCCAATACTGTGCGGGTGTAACGGCGTGCCGTGTTGCTCGTGTCAAATTCCCTCACGATATGCTAGTTATACGCCAGCATGGCAGAATAGGATCGAACGGCGTATCAAAGCAGCTAGAGTCATCATTGGTAAACTTATTTGCTTTGCCTCGGGAAACAACCGACCAAGAGTGATGCGTTATGTGACACAAGCTTTTGCTGGCACAGGTTTAAGACCAAATGATTACTTATCTTGTGTCAGAGAACGCATCGACTACTACAAACAGCAAGTTTTAGCATGGGCAAATCGGATTCGCCGTTATAAAGAACGTGTAAATAGGTACCACCAGAATCTTTTTTTTCAAAGTGATCAAAATAAGGTGTATAGAAATTGGGAGGGATTTACAAATAACGTTAGTAATGGACACGCACCAGACATGAATGAAATGTGTAGATTTTGGAAAAATATTTGGTCCGTGCCCGTTGCTCACGTAGATGGTCAATGGATGAGCATTGTGGAGCGTTCGTGGGAATATCTGCAACCAATGACAGCGATAAAAATTGATCTCGATGACGTGATGAATGCAGTTCGTCTGACACACAACTGGAAGAGCGCGGGGCTAGATGAACTGCATAATTTTTGGTTGAAATGGTTGCGATTTTCACACGCTCAGTTAGCCGATCAGTTCCAGGAAACCATCGAGTCTGGATCCCTGCCATCTTTTATGACAGCAGGAATCACTTTTTTGCTCCATAAATCCGCTAGTACCACAGATCCTAAGAACTTTAGACCCATAATGTGTCTATCTACACTATATAAATTACTTACATCCATTTTGACCTCAAAATTAAATAAGCACTTATATGCAAACAATATTTCATGCTCAAAATGGATGTAGGGTTGGATCTCGTGGTGCTAAGGATCTACTCCTCATTGACATGGCTATTAACCAACAGCTTCGCAGAAGTTTACGATTCGGTACCGCACACATGGTTGCAACGAGTGTTGGAACTGTACAAAATTGATGCAGGTCTAAGCTCGTTTCTAGTTTCATGTATGCGGCAGTGGACCACAGCCCTTTGTCTTCCAGGAAGTGTAAGGAGCCTTTGCACTGCCGAACCCATAAGGATTGAGCAACTCGCGGTTTCAACAGCTGGGTGTTTTAGTATACACTTTCTGCATATATAAGGTGGACTCAGACCGAGCTTGATACCTTAGACCGAATCCGTAAACTATTGACTACATATCGGATTCATCATCCACGCTCATCTGTGCTGAGATTGTATATTCCTCGGAAATCTGAAGGACGTGGCTTCCTTAATGCCAAAAACCTTCATAACCGTGAAGTATACAATCTTTCTAAATGTTGAATGTGAAATGCATCGTGATGTTGTGTCAGTAGATAATGGGACTAACACCGCTCTTCTTAGGTAAAGAGAACTGGCATAAACCGGTGGTACTTAGCACTCAGGATCGCTTGAACGTGTGGAAGAGATTTTATCAGGTTCTTTATAGGCCTGATGTCGATACACTAGCGTCCGTGTCTTGGTTACGATTCGGTGACCTCTTTGGTGAAACCGAAGGTTTTGCTTGTGCAATTGCAGACGAGGTCTTCAAGACGAATAACTATCGAAAATACATCATGAGTTATAGCACGGTTGACATAAGACGGGCGTGCCATCGTCCTGGTGAGTCTATTAGGCATATATTATTTCCGGTTGTTCTCATCTTGCCAACGGCGAGTACTTGCACAGGAATAACCAAGTAGCCAAGATAATCTACCAGCAACTTGCTTTTCGATATGAACTTGTCAGTTTTGAAGTACCTTACTATAAGTATACACCGGAGCCAGTTCTTGAAAATGGCCATGCGAAGCTCTACGGGGACCGGTCTGTCATCACGGACAGGACTATTGTCGCCAATAAGCCTGACATCGTGTTGGTAAATCGGTTGGATCGCCGGGCTTCTCTTGTTGATATCACTGTTCCATGTGACGTTAACCTCGTGACAGCTGAGAAGGAAAAATTATCAAAATACATAGACTTGGCTCACGAGGTGAACGACATGTGGGATGTTGACTCAACAACAATTGTCCCGATAGTCGTTTCAGTACACGGTCTTATAGCGAAGAGTCTCGACCAATATCTTAAGAGACTCGCTCTGCAACTCTGGAGTCTAGAGCCGGATTCAGAAGACAGCAATTTTGGGTACGGCCCGCATTGTGCGGAGATTCTTCAGTCTGTCTCCCTGACCACTGACGATTTAGTTTCAAGACCACCGTCTTTGGGATTCTATTTTTTATGTTTATACTTTTAATATAATTTTTCATTTTAAATGTATAAACTTAAAAAATAAGATGTAATATTAATAAATGATAATAATAATAACATTTATTTGCGCAAATAGGGTAAGGAGGATCATAAATATTAACAAGCTCTTAATCAAAGAGTATATAAATACTACGTAATAAGAGGCGGGACTTCCATAGATACATAGCAAACCCGAATTTGCATAAAGTTAACTTGAAAAAGTATAACCCATATAATTTGAAAGTAAGTCTAAAGGCATTCAGATATAAGGCAACTAGTGTCATATGATTTGGGCGAATAAAAAACCTAGCAAACTTATTTTTTTTATTTTTTTGATATGAAAGTTGCGCCAAACTGCTCTTAATCCTATTTTACCAAATAGTTGGTATGGATCAACATTGACAACGGAGTTAGATGAATCAAGTCGGGTTTTTTCCGCTAAAATTCGTCCGAGAATAACTTGGGAGTAGGTATATTAAATTCAAATTCTTCCAGTTTTATGCATGTATAATATCTTAATTCTTATTCATTTACTATTGATTAACATCTCGAAATTTGGATTCCAAAATTTTATGATGACTCATAAAAAATACAACACGTCGTTTGTATTGTGCAATTAAAAGTATTTTTTTTAATTAATGAACGCTTAATTTGTGTATTTTGTTTTTGTCATTGATTTATAACTTAGAGTCAAACATTAATCAATCAATCTAGTTTGGAATCGTTAAGCAATATCGATTTGATCATTTTATGTAAGCGTTCTAGTCCATAATACTTGCATTATTATTAAGCATCCTGTGTTGCGATTGTTACTTTTGCAATATTATTTACATTAAGAAATTAAAATGACAAGATATTTGTATCAACTATTAAGTAATAAATTATTATTAAGTTTTGGCCATTTCGAGAAAAAGCATTAATTGAGAACTTCATTATTTAGTGTCAACAGGCCATATAAAAAAAACGTTAAAAATTAGGAGCAACATAATATTGTGTTTTGACTAAATTTAACATTTATTATGGTACTATATCTTACGAAATGAATAGTGAGAGCATCTAAAATTAATAATAAAACAACATACACAGTTGCATAACTGTAAATACGACGTGGAAATACGTATGCAACTGACAGTAGTAATTGCGAACACTTCACAAGATCTAATCTGAGCGTAAATGAAAGGGAAACAGAAACAGACGTTTCGAATGTTAATTTCTAACAAAATTGAAAATTGCAACGGAACGAAACTAAAATGAGTATTCAATCCGGTCTTAGAGGATTAACAACTTCACGGGCCATGCTAAGTCATCGAGCTTAATAAAATATGTGAGAACTAACTTTGTACGATATATTTCACAGCGGGATCTTCGCTCTTCGAATTGTAACACTTCATTTAAAAACATTACGCATGTGCCTCATGATATACATAAATGTTCTTCTGTCAATGTTTATTGCTTGAGTTTTAGTAATGAAGCCCTTGAAAGGAGATATAAATTTTGAATCAGGTTTAGCATCTCATGAAGGACTGGAGGCACTTAATAACAGGGAAGATTGAACGTTTACCAGAGTTCATTTCTTACTAAGACACATAATAAAAAATATTTTAGCCTAGCTAAATTAGCTAAGCGTTAGCGATTTACCTTCAATTGATGTTTCCGATCCTTCTTTGCAGGTTTTGACAAAAACATGGCTTAGATTAAAATGGGATCGTCGAACGTAAAATCGTTTTCTTTCGAGTAGCTGACTCGATAGATATTGTCCTGTTCTAAATACTATATGTATATATTTTTTAATATGAACCTTCTCCTGACAATAGTCAACCCAACAAAAAAAGAACTCTTTTTAGTATTTTTTTATTTCGCATTCTTTTAGAACAATATCATGTTTTGAGTTTATAAACATTTGTATAAAATGGATTACTCATGTCATTCATTGTTCACGTGGAGAAAGCGGTCAAAAGTCAAAGAGATAATTGTTTGAGCAGGAAATTAAATGCATTAAGGAACTAGGACAATTCAACGTCTGCTTACAACATAGGAACCCATAAATGATATGACTCAATAGTCCAAATTGGCCAAGTAAAGCAGGAAATATCTTGGAAATATTCCTAACATTTTGTGATAGTTATTTCTTAAGCTTTCATACAGAACAGAAAGCTGATTTTGTATTTAAGTGAATCATATATTATGTAGCCAAATATCTTTAAAATCTTTTCCTTAATATTTTATATCGATCATATTATATTTCATATCATTACATTATAAATTAATTATATTATATGTCAGATTAGTCCGAAAATGTCAAATTGTGATGTTTTTAAACAAGTTATTCAAAGTGATAGACTAAACATTGGTAGAAATATCGTGTATGGTCATTTGACAGCGCTACAAGTATTTTGTCTCTTTCTATTACTTTCATTGAAAGAAGACAGCGATAACTTAAAATTAGTTTAGTGAGTGCGCAATAAAATTACTAACATTATTTAATATTACCATATGTGTCCTGTATGCATTGACAGGTTTTTTCTGTAAACAAGGTTAAAAAATCGGTCATGATTTCATTTAATTTTATGCGTTTTTATTAGAACAACTATAATTATTTCTACAGCAACGTGCTTTCGATTGTAAATTTTCTAAAAAAAAAGTATTTTCACGCCCATATCCCCGAAGAGGTAGGCAGAGGCACAACTAGGGCACCCACGACTAGCCGAAGACACCGAGTCCCTCAATGTGATAGGTGGCAAGCCTATCGCCAAAATTTTCTATTTATTTGGAATCCGGTTAGTAATATTTCTTTCAACAACCAAGCTTCTGAAAATAATGCTGATATCAATTACATGTGAAATAGCATCATGTAATAATTTAGTTTAAGACGATTACAAAACAAAAATTGCGATTATAGTACGTAATTTTAAAATGTTTTCTAAAAAATACGAAACGTAACAACGTTGTGGTTGTAAAATGAAAACAATAGTGGTGGTTACTAGGTGGTAGAGTTTCGCAGCGACTCGCCAGGATTGGTATCACCGCTTTACCTATTCCTCCCGCCATAACGTTATAACGTGTTTCGGTTCGGAGGGTAAGGTAGCCGGCAAAGTCACTTTTGCTCAAGGCCTCAGATTGGCAACGACCATTACCACCTTTGGTGTCTCTAGGCGGCGGGAAATTCTTACCATCAGGAAATCCGTCTGCTTGTTTACCTTCCAATATCATAAAAAAAATAGTAGATAAATTCAGCTTACTCAATTCTATATCTAACCTTTGATTTTATAGGTGGCTTCGTTAACGTTCCATTGCGACAAGAATTTTTACAACAGCTTTGGTAAGATTGAATTGACAATAGTCATAGTATGGATCAACATCAATTGTCATTGATTATCGTCACCCTATATTTAGTTATTGTTATTTTATTATGAAACTAGCTGTTCCGGCGAATTTCGTTCCGACCGTTCAGTTTGTATTGGAATAATGAAAATGTTTTTCCTGGTTTCCTCGCCAGTCTTCCTCATCAGGGCTTTGAAACTAAAGATAAAAATACTGTTTTAGTTTGACGTTCAATACTTATTTGGTTAGATATTACTGACGTCAGTAACATCTGATGATGCTGTAAACAGTGAAACTGGTTGGCTAAAGAGTAACGGAAAGTATTAAATAAAGTGGATAGTGGATAAGTACAAATGTTTACTACAAAAAAGTGTGTTTAAATATTCATCTTAAAAAGGCACTAACATTAGCAATAGGACAATGTCAGATAAACTTACATACATACATACATATATTCATACCAAGTCCCTTGTAGGCAGAGGGCGTCGAGTGCCAAACCTCACGGACCTGGCAGACCTGCCTTGCTTCCTCCACATTAATTATTCTTTTTATACAAACACGCTGGTTTCGGACACTCTTGACACTACCTTCGGATAACATACGAGCGATTTGATCGTGGATAATATTCCATGACATATAGGTCCCCCCGGGTTCTTACATCCATCCACATTCGCATTGTATATCTGCTCTGTCAATCTTTCATCTGTCATTATTTCTCACGTCCGAACCAGCGGGGGCATGCTCTCATTTGAACACCAAAAGATAATGTTTATAACCTAAAATGATTTTTATCAAATACTATTTTATTTAACTTTCCGCAATTATCTTTCCTGTATTATAACTGCAGGAGAAGTATTATAAATCTATCTTATATGTCTCTTAAACCACTTCAGGGTCTTTAGAGTCTACTGTTAACATTGTATACAGTATATTGTTGGTTTTGTGAAATTTGAACTTATAAGAAATGGGTGGGTTGGTTACAACTGTATCTACCGTAGTAACGACATGACATAAATAATTGTATTTATGGCAGCATCAGACAATGTTATTTTATATTATAACGTAAACATAACAAGTATAATAATATATACTGTAGTAGTTCGATTAGTAGAAAGGTCCTAAGCCTGAATTCCAAATTGCAATATATACATCCTTGATTTTAATCTTAATGGACTTTTCAGTTTTTTAATGCAATTACGTTATAATAGTCGTAATTGTAAATTGCGTATCTGATAGAAGTGTTGTATGGTCTCTAAATTTCGGGAGAGTATCAACAGAAAGTGATTTCTCGGGATACCTTGACAAAACAATTTAATTGTTTCTTAATCAAAATATCTCTTGGTCTATTTAATTCATTACAATTCAATAGACCAAGAGATATTGCATTAGCAATAGAAAGGTGAAGCTTTAACATTTAAATGATTCAATGATTGCAAAAGACATAATGCGAGAAGTTTATGCGGATGTTTTAATAAAACAGATTTTTATCATTATTGTAACAAGACTATACTTTCACCACGTCAAATATCGTCGTTAATTAGAAGACAACCTATTATCAATCGAAGATCAATCTTCGACGGGGCGCCATAGCATATTACAACAATTCATTTCGTGATACTCGACAGTCCGCTTCTACGGAGTAATTGTATGTGTTAAAATGTTGTATGAATTAATTAAATACATTGACATATTTTATAACATTATAATAAAATTTGATATAAGCAAAAAAAATCCATGACTGAACGTCAAAAATACTAAGTGTATGGTCAGCTGTATTTTAACAATATTAGATGCAATAAAAGAATACTGCGACTTGCGATTAAATTTAACCGTACCTACTATTTAAATACAGAATTTTGATGACTCAAAGATTATCCTGTTCGCGGAAATGGCCAATATGCATTTAGTTCGCCTTTTGAACAAACTTATTTATTTGTATATAAACCAAAACTTGTATTACTTGTCAATTTGACTATTTTTTTCAAAAACTGGTAATTACTTTTTTGTTCATTGCAGTCTTTATCAACACATTTTTTGTTTGATATTTTTTTTGTTACCAGGAATCAGAAAGCTCAATTGTTTATACATTATGTAACAGCTTCCACAGCTCACTTCAAATAACTAAGGAATAAACAGTCCGTAAAAGTAAACAGTAGGTACATTCCATATGTTTCTTAAAGTATGAGTAGTGTTAAAAGCTCAAGTACCGATTAACACCAGACTTGTCTGTTTGTCTACGAGGCGTCTGTGACGCTGATTCATAAGAGTAGGTGGAGACACGCCTGCGCTTTGAAATATTAAAGTAATGGAACTACAAATGTACCAATGGCTGGTTTTATTTTAGCCTATCTTGTACTGGTCAGTTTTAGGACAAATGTCAAGTGATATTATAATCGCAGGCTTCCTCTTCTCTTTGATTTTGTTAGTTTCAATGTAAAAGAACAATTTCATTTTGATTTCATCATACTCACTTAGACGTGAGCCAAACCATGGACCACTCATTTATTTACGCTATAAGATCCTAAAGAGTTGATTTATTTGTGCACTGTTGGTGGCATCATTATAAAAGGCTTGTCCTTCATAAGCTTACCACTTTATTAACCTCATTAATAAAGAAAAAAGTCTCAATAAGCTGAACGAGATCAAAAATAAACACATTATAAATAATGAAATCTTAGCAGTTCATATTAAACACGTGGTGGCTTAAGCAAGGCCATTGAAACGTTCATTTCACAAGGTCACGTTACGTTGATAGACAACGTTGATGGGAACCAGAATATTACTAATGTTCGAAACCGCTCAGCCAATACACATACAATATATTAACATTAATAAGGAGCTTTTATTAACTTAGTTGGTATTCACGTATCTACGAGTACTTAGAACGTTTTTTTTTATCTACTTTAAAATTTAGAATTGATTTTGAACTTTCAATTGAAATTGCAGTTTCTATTCAAAGTTCTACTACGCAATTTCAAACTACATAAATGAAGGGTCGAGGAACAAGCAGTATTTAAAAAAATTGGCAGATGATCGACATCTTCAGAACCTGGCGTAAATTCAAAATATTCCTTTTTAGAGTTTTAGCCGCGTGCCACATGAGTAGATAAACGGAACGCGAGCTCTGTGTAATGGAGAGAAAAATATATGAAAAAATATATATGAAGGATGGAAAATAATGGAGTAGTTACGTGCGCCAAAGTAATGTGTGTGTGGGAATTACATCTTAGTAGTTGATAGTCTAACGGAAGAAAGGTGTTACTTAGAATTTTGCACATTATTGTGTATGCATAATAGTGAAATTTGAGTTCTTGATTAGCATTCCATATTTTTTTATCAAAACCAACAAAGCGTAAATATCTGAACGCCTCGTTGGTAGTGGCTATTTACTAGTGATAACGCATTACGCATCAACGCAAATTCATCACACGTTATGCTTAATGCTTATGTTAAAGTGATTTGCATAAGTTTTATCATAGTCTTTAGATTCTCTAAGTTTTCTCTTTAACTAAATATTTGTTTGAATAATTTCTATTTAATCTGAAGTCTTTTGATAAAGATATAGTTTTCTTACTATTTATGTTATCGCTAGTAGACTATTCATTTCAACTTAAAAAGATCTTAAAGAGATAAGAATTTTAATGTCTATCCTGATTTGTCTATTTTCCGTTTGGTGTAATCGGATTTAAGTAGGGTTATTATTTTATATTAGTATCATACGTTGAGTTAATTATTACGCTTCTCTTTTAACATTCGTTTTATGATTCTAGTATTCGATTTATGTAACGATAAAGCAAACGCAGAATAGCTTATGGAACTGCGTAGTAGTAAACTCTAGAAATAGACACGCAGTTAAACTTGTCCGTAAACCATGAATCCATAAATTATGGCATTGTTTCATAACACGTTTAGTATTCATACTGAAGGAACAAGTTAAGTATTACAAGCTTCCGAAATGTCATCTAGATATATGGTCGCAGGATTAGATAGAATAATGTAAGGAAACATGTTGCCTTCATAAGTTATATTTAGCAAGCAATTAATAATTGTAGCGATTCCATCTACAATTCGTTGCGCACATAATAAATTATCAGACTTCCTTAAATTTATTTTATTTTGAAAAGAGGTTAGAGGACTATAAGGTTTCTTGTCTGTTTCCTCTTTGTGGAACCAACCTTCTGCACCGGTGGTCAATTTATTAAGTCTAGACATGTATATAAATTTTCCATATTTATAAAATAAAGAATTTTTGTTTAACTTTTGTGGTAATGTTTAGTATTTACGAAATCAAAACTTGACACTCAAAATTGTAATAGTATTGAAATTGAATTGAAAACGAAATTAAGAGGCATCAACGGAATATCTACATTAATTTATCACGTTATGTAAGCTTAGTGAACTTGTTTTGAATATTCTAGTTGGCCTCGACAACTATGTAATTAATGTAGGTGTGGCACTAACGTTTTAAATTTTTGCCAATTAAAACGACACAAAGCTGTAAAAAACCTAACACTAAACAGAGTGGAGATTTGGAGGAATGTATTAAGGTTACCGAAGTAGACCAAAAGTAAGTAAGAAGAAAGTACTATGTTTGGAAAAAAGTATAAGAACTAATGTTATTGTGTGAGTTTAGTGATGAAAATGTGAAAAACAGATAGATCTAATTTTTGTTATGCTTTAAGACACTAAATACTAAAATAAATGTAAAGAATGTATTGAACGGATATAGATGTACGTAATACTTATAACTTCAATGACGATCTGTTAGCTAGAGAACTAAAAAAGTTATATACCATTGGATTACAACGAAAAGTGAAACACTAGAATGTGACGAATTTAGGAAACGTGAAGAAAATAGTCGTAAGATACGAAAAACGGGAAAAGATCAAAAGGAAGCGATAGAATCGAGCTTTTGTAGTGACTGACGAAACGATTTTACGGAAGGCCGAAGGAGGACAAACAAATCAGAGACACATAATAAAATACTAACACCAATGACTACACTGTGGATTGTTATAAATAGGTTATTTTTTATACCAATGGAAAGTAAGTGACAATACAGAATCCTCGATAATACTTATATATCCAACTTAGAGAATATTTAATAACTTACCTAATAAACAGGTACAAGCACTTATGCTATTTTTTGTAATTAATGAAATTGCCTATAAGTGGTCACACGGTAGACACATAATAAATGTTACAGAGGCACAACATTGTCGCGTTTGCTAAGGGGAGTGGTAGTACAGTGAAAAAGGAGGCAGTAAGATATAATTAACGAGTTACTAATACTTTGCTTTTCTTAAATTTCATGAAATGATGTTTCGATATGTGTATTCCGGATAGCTAAATGTAAAAGTTTTATTATAATTATTCTTGTCATGTAGATTGATAAAATAACTTTTAACTTCATTAACCTTGTACAAGAATAGCTATCATAGACGCAAATAACATGAATTTAAGATTCTAGTTTTCTTGGAAGCGGAAGTATGTAGGCGGCAAATCAACGTATCCTGCTTAACAAACACCGGATGTTGCATGGTTGATTATTCTTGTCAAAAATTTCGCCTTGCAAAATGTTCTTTTCTATTTTAAACTTCTGTTACAGTACTGTTTTACTTTATACTAGATCAAACTAATTGACCTGTTTGAGGACTTTAATAATGCAAAACCTTTCTTTAATGTCGAGTTTTAAGTGCCAGCTAGCCCGCTATATTATTTTTTTAAAATCTATTGTTGGTTTAGATAACATTTTGATACAAGCGTTAGTGCATATTTATAAGAAATACAAGTTTTTAACAAAAACTATGTTTGTGGCATGCTTTAATTTGTAAGGACTATTTACATATGTAGACTTGAGAAGTAATATTCAAGACCATACAAAATAAGTCCAAACCCGATAGGATAGTGTTGGAAATTTAAATTTCCATTGCCAACTTTTGGTTCCATTATTCGATCAGCTCCATGTTGTGATAATTTTGTATTGTCAACGTATTTACACATGCATGTAAAGTTTTAACTCAATCAGTAAACAGGAAGTAGACTCAAATTTTACTTGCAAGACAACGACCAAACATACATTGCAAGTTAAGAAAATATTGTAATTTAAAGAAAGAAAAGAAAAAGTGTTGTTGAAGATAATAAGACTCTAAAAACTTTCCGTACTGGGTGTGTCACATTTAAATAACTTGTTTAGCTGTTGCCAACAACTGAAGTTGCATAGAATTAACAATAACTCTTCTTATGCACTTCATAGTTTTATTACTAATTTTTGACTTTACAATAATAACATTTTTAACCCTTAACCACCTGCGAGCGGTCTCACAGACCGCAAAGGTTTTTTAAATTCAAATATCTCCATGTTTGAGTGGCGTGCGCCACAGCGCGTTCATGTGTATTCTTTTCTGCTCATCGCGCTTGCGCTCGCCGAGTAAATTCGTGAGCGCGTTGGCTCAAGGTAAGTAAAAATACTTCGTCAGCGGTCTTCCTGACCGCACCTAGGTGGTTATGTTACTTTTTGTGATTGTTTGTTTCAGTTTCAAAATGAACATAAATGACAAAAAATAAAAAAAGACAAACGCGAAATACCGCCCCAGTTCAAATCGTCTAAACAGCGTTCAATAGACTCTTCCTTGTTTGGATTTATGTACCTATGTTATGTTTGTCATCTTACGTACCAAAGTAAAACAAGGCAGTGGTTTTGCTTTCAAGCATGCATCATACTGCGTGTATTGACCAAAGTACCAAAAAACTGAGATGATATACAACCTAACTAACTACAACCAAACAAAAATTGGCGTCGATTTACTCGATCAAAGATGCGCGAACTATTCCTTTGGCCTTTGGCTATATTTTACAGAATGTTTAGACATCTCTGCCTTTAATGCATGTAATGTAATTAGCTGCAGTAACCAAGATCAGAAGACTGAAAGTCGATTAAAATTCCTGAACATGGTGGCTCAATAACTTACAGAACCGCACACGGAACGTCACGAAAAAAATGATCGCGTTCCGAGGGACGTAAAGTCTAAATCTCTATTTGTAAAATTGTATTAAAATTGTAAAACTTTAAGCATTGCAATTTTGTAATTTTTTTGTGTTTTGTTTATTCAAATTATTAGAAATAAGAAAAATAAGTAAAAAAGTTAAGATCCTATTGATAAAAATCTCTTTAACCGTGAGTAGTAATTTTTGGTGCTATAAATGTTACTTCACAAATGTCTTGCAATTTTTATAAGACTATTGTATTAATGTTACTAATTTTTGGTGCTAAATTAAAGGCTGTGAGTATAAATATGCATTTCATTCAACCGAATGTCAATTCATTAGTATAGATTTTAAAATAAATGCATTTATTTATCAGCGATCTCTCCGACCGCACGTAGGTGGTTAAATGACAATAACAGGTGCTAGGTAGCTGTGGGTTAAATAAATGCTGGCTGAACTATTTAAGTCTTGGATGATATCTGGAGAGTTCCAACCATTGACCTCTAAGTATACCTATTTCTATGGTTCCGACTATCAAATACGAAGTTAAGCTGTCATTAATTTCCTTTCTCGATCACGATCTGACCACGGACAATAACTAGTTTTACAAAAGAAATGAACAAAAAAATATTTACGTTTGTCTACTTACGCTTTTAAATTAAAGTTCTCTACGAGGCCATTACTATTTTCTTATATAGATAATAATAACAATAATAAAATAACAGTATGGTAACAGTTAATCGAAAATTATGATGCATACTCGTATTATGATTCCGCATAAATTGAGATAGGAAAATTAATAGACCTAATCGGTATCACTTTCGCTACCGCAATGAGGCTGTTTATAGTAAGCTGAGGCGGACCTTTCTACTAATGAGGGATTTTGATATTAGGTGAAAGGAGTATTATATGTTAATTATGTTGGCAACTGTCCGAATATTATTAAAATATTGAAAACTTATATATAAATTTGAAGGGTTTATTTATTTCACATTTTAATCTACAGGGTTACATCTAAAGCACCGGCCAAATTTTAAGAAACAGTTCGGAATCGATAACACTTTCGATCTATAAAAAAACTAATAATTAAAAAAACAAATTTTTAATTTATATCCAAAGCAAAATACAAGATGCATGGTTATAACGTAAACAAAGCACCTCTACCTACCTCTACCTCTTCGGGGATATGAGCGTGAAGATACTTTTACAAAGCATAAAACTGGTTCCTACCGACTGCAGTCGCATTCGCAGGCTGGTGACGTCATGACTCCTACTAGGCAGAACATAACAAGCAAGTGAAGCATTTTTGTGAATTTTTATGACAGTTAATATTACAATTTGGCAATAATGTGTTAGTGCATTAACATTTCAGCTTTACCCCCTTATATTAAAATTTGGTCAGTCCTTTCAGAGTAACCCTGTTTAAAAAAAAAAGCCGTTACCTACGGCCTTTACAAATATTTCAATATGATTCTATCAGTATTGGTATTGAAAAAGAGAGAATTATTAATATTCAATTCCTTTACTTAAGAAAATTAGAATACGACAATATCCGATTAAGGTGGCAGTTTTATGTAAATCGGAGCAAAACTAGGAATAATGTCGATGAACCCGGTGATAAGTTTTTAAGTCACCACGTCATAATAAGCCTTTTCTCGTTTCTTGTGAGTCGCTTTGATGAAATATTAATACCTGATTCAGTTCTTTGTTCACGAATCACAATCTTTTACCAAAATCCTACACATTGCAAATTGAATGGGTTGGTTTGAAGCAGTTTAAAATATTAAAGCAAAAAGTGGTTGTTATCTTTTACGTCTGCATAAATTGCGATAAAAAGTACTTGTTTACGGCGTACTTTTATGCATGCAAACAGACAAACGGACGCTTCCTTAGTACCCTTTCAGTCAAGCCGCTCTTCGTGACTGAGCGATGCAGTTTCGAGATAAGCCTACGATATTATTTACACTGTGAATCGGCGTTCCTTACTGGATCAAACGTCTATAAATAAAATATTTTCAACAATAATTTCCTTAAATATTGTTTTTATAACATAAGGAAGGTTGAATATATCTATTAATAAACATGTATAAGCTTCTTTTATTGGGTTGAACGCGAATCGTTTTCAAGTTGGATCTGTACAATATTTAAACATTTTATAAAACAGCTCTTGTGCTTTCTTTTAGTTTTTATAACATTATAGTGTGACCTACAATTACTAATTATTATTTTTTATTAATATAGAACATACTAAAATCATACATAAACAACAACAAATCATATTTAAATAAAGCGCACAACGTACTTGAAACAATATTGTGTTTAAAAATGTCCGGTCTGGGAAATGAGGTTGGTACCTTAAGTATCTTTCAAGACATCGCTGCGATTACATAAATTAATAATAATCACATAAAATAATATTAATAAAATAAATATTTAAAAAAAAACTTACAAATTTAATAAAGATGAGTTGAAGGTTTTAGGGCACAAAATATCAGTCAAGAAACAACTGCTGGTAAATGCCAATTTGTTTTGCAATAAGGCGTCCCATCCGCAATAACGAGGGTCAGACCTTAATTAAACCGGTAAATTCGATCCTAAGAAGTTCATAGTAAGGAATTTAAGTGCGAATTTTTTTCACAGGACGTAAACGTTTTTTCAAAAAATACTTATACATATTAGAAAAGTTAGTTTGCTAAATCAGTGGAAGTTACACAAAATTTTAATAAAAACTTGTTAAACATTCTAAAAGCAGTTACTTACAACCGGTGACCGAAAGTATTATTTAAACCTATTGCATGTGAGTCGCGAAAAAACGTATATTTTATATTTAAAGGAAATAGTAGTGCTTTTTTTATGTAACTACACTTGAGTAGTAAATAAAGCACATGAAAAGGCTTACGAAATTCCTGCATACCCGCAGAAAGAGTTGGACTTATTTCAAAAGCACTAAAATTAAGTTATGGTCAACTTGCTACAGACTACAGACTAAAGATAATAATAATGAAGGATTGATGACAGACCTCAATTAAAACGGCCAACTCATTCTTCGGAAGTTCTTAACAGTTAGGAGTCGGGACTTAACTTTATTTGAAAACATTTTCCTAAAACGTAGAAGTTGTGAATACAGAATTTTGTTTACATTAAGCAAAACCTTTGCACAATACGCATATTATGTCCGATTGTAAAAATTAGAGGTTACCTGCATTTTGTTGGCAGAAAAGATGATTGGATACTTACCTGAAAGATAAAATAAATTGATTAAAACATATATAAGCTCAAAATAACCACATTAAATTATAAAAGACACGAAACTGACCGAGGGTAGTTGTGGTCAATTACCCATAATTGAAAAATATCCCAGTTTCGATTGTTAAGTCATGCGATACCGATATGATTTACGATTATTTCTGTAGGACGAAGGACCCTTTGTGAATTACTCTTTTTTGATACCGCAGCATAACGTTTTATAATAATACTTCCTTCCTTTTTTTTGTAAGAAACAAACAGATAAATAGGATGAAAATTTGGGAGGTAACAGGCATATTATGCATATACTTTTTTTTCATCAAGCATATGAATTTCCTCACACGTAATAAACGGTTAAGCCCTCTGTACGAATTTTCACTCTCTCGTTTTCACTCTCGCTCACTCTCGCTTTGACAAGTTTATACTCACTTAGATTTTTGAAACAAAGCAGTCTAGGTATATTCTCTTGATCCAATTCAGTAAGGAGGTAAACGTCATACAATGCCCAGGTTAGCATACTACGTCTACTTAAAAGCGTGTTTTGTAACGAATTACTCTGACATTTATAAAGATAATCTATACATACTTAACTTTTCTACTTACTTAACCAAATTCTTGTGGGGGGAGGTAAAGTGTTGCAACTAGACTAAAAAGGGTACTAAGTGTGAGTAAGAGTGCTGAGGGTTTATTTTTTTTAAAGACCTGCTTAGCTCCCTCCGCATTAATTTCTCCTTTCACACAAATACACCGGTTTCAGACTTGATATTCTACGACCAAATTGTATGACGATTACGCTAAAATGACGGATAATACCAAGTGATATGATCGTAGAATATCAATCTAATTCTCTCCAAGTGATCATCATCATCAACATTCGCACTAGTTTTGGTAACCTTTAATCTGACATTCAAATTAATGTTTAATATTTTTTGTTCGAGATCAATATCCGAAAACGTTGCTGACCTACTGACTGTTCAAACACTTTAGCTTCCAAATCCGGTAAGCAATATCAGATACGCGAGTTCTTGTGCGGATTTCGGATTCTCTTTTTCTGAAGATTAACGTTTAATGAAAAAAAAAGTGAATTAGAAAACGCTGTTGTTACTACAAGAAACAAATCTGTTTATTCACATTATTTGCAAGCATCTGCTCACAGCATGCGCCCGAACATCTGTTAGACAACAATTTGTACGGTACTTATCTTGACCCCCTGTTTTAATTAGATGCTATTCACTTATTATTCAATTCCTATTTTGTGCCTCTAGCATGAATTTTTCGGGCTTTTATATCGAGTCGATACACAAGTTAGTGCACTTTAAAGCCAATTTAGTATCAATCGTATTCAATAATTACATGGTATTCAGTATTTTCATAGCAGATAGCTCTATATTCTATCTACAAAGGCGCATAATACCTTCAAGCATGCACTTTTCGAGTTAAAACTTAGGTACGTTAACGCTCATAAACGTAAAAAAAGTACCAAATAATTATTTTCAGTTTCAAACGAAAACAAGTTCGTTAAGAGAACGTAGTTGTATTTTATTTCCTTACGCCGCACAAATTACCCTATATTGTATGAGAGAAAAGGAACACGCCGTCTTAACTTTGAAAAAATCCATTCTGATTGTCATTGGAGATATCAATCGCGTTTTTGACATTTTCTGAGTTTGTTTGTCGAGGTCTAGCTTTCGAGTCGATGACTCGAAAACTGTGTGCTACGAGTAGGGGTACCGATCGGTTTACATTTTCACGCTTCACTGCGGGAGCGCAGACATCGCCACAATGGCCTGTTGAACTATGATTAAAATTAACTTGGATCTTTCATTGTGCATTGTACTCTGGATAGTAAAGCGGTTCATTAGGGAACACTGCGCTGACTCATATTGGATTCTGCTATTTGTACTGTTACATACGCTTTCCAACTAAATTTGTCGTCTCATTGGTGAGAGGCGTCTGTGTCAATTCGGGCACATGAGATCCTGAAATCAAATTCTAGACTAAGGATACCTATTTCTTCGAATCGCTATTGATGAAACATTCATAAAAAATAATCTAATTAAAATATAAGACAGTCATTCTTAAGCGAAGCTTTTTGCAAGTTTAAACAAACATACGAAGCGTCGTATGCGATTTTCATACATTACTGTACCGTATGAAAAAATAGAAATAGTAGTAGTTGTAAATTATATTTGTAAACATCCTTATCTATTTAACATTGCCAGATATAACTGTAGACTATCTCTATTTCACGAAAAATAATAAATAAATGGAATTGAATTGAAATATTTTTTACTTAATATAAAAAGTAAAAACCCCACTAAATCATTTTACATTTCTTTTTCTTTTTCTGTAATGTAGCACGAACGAGATAATAAAACAGCATGCAATGCTTTACACGCGGAAACGCAAAAGACTAGACATTAAAGACCATTTCATTTATGTATTTTCTAAATTCAAATCTTCAAATGATAAAGGGTTCTTGATGGATAATAATATTAACAAAGAACTATTTGCCCGGTCTATGTGAAAGAACCTGTGTCCGGAAATTAGTCAATAACAAGGATAACTTTCCTTTCGTGTAGTTTGACACAAACTTCTATGAGACTTTTAACATCCTTTTATTACCAAAGTTAATTTGCCCAGTAAAATGGTCACATCCCCCTCATACATATAATCGGTAATAGTCTCGATAAGGAAAACCTGTTTATTTGTTTTTCTATTGCTATGGAAAATGACCTTTCCTTTGAAGGTATTTTTATAAAGTTTAGATGCGATTAGACGAATCAAATCGGTATTGATTTACATGCGATAAGTAAAATTGGTGTTAGTAATGATGACAGAATATGCCGTCATCATTACTAACACTAGTTTTAACAATGTTAGTGTAAATTCAAAACCCATGTCCTGAACCTAAATTAAATATTAAAATAATGAATCCGATAGACATGTTTTATTTCCTGCAAGAAGTAGATTATACAAATAGATCTCTACAATGGAATGCTGAAGACCGTATAAAGTAAAGTAGTAAGCGTAGAAAGCAGATAGCAAACTTTGAATTTCTACACCTAAATGCGAAGAATATTGATACCTACATAAGAAAGATGATGCATTAATTATCACATATATACCTAGTAGGTACAATGTGTCGGAGGTTTTCTTAGAACTACAAGTGTAGCAACATTTTGCAACAAAATATTACATAATATGAGCTTAGTAAATTAACCTTATACAGAGATCAATCAAATAAGGTCGATGACGCACCCGTATAAACTTGTTTTCAATTCACAATGGAGCACTATCTAGGTCCATACAGATATATCGGTTGATAACCACTCGCAACTTCCCACATACAATGTTAATTTGTATGGACGTTCACTTGTTAATAATTTTTAAGTACTGCTTTGCCAAAATTGTTGGATAGTTTGTAAAATGCTAATTACTCTTACTGTTACTCTCCGTAACTCGCACATTTTTTAAAGAGGAAGTTGGTCCGATCACAATTGATCATTCCGCCCACGTACATCCCCGATACCGAAGTATAATTCGCGCATTGCCAATTTTATGGAATGTGTTCGCTCTTATCTTAAGTGTCTAATTCGTGTTCGTTTGGAAATATGACTGTTGCTAACTGACATTACTAATGTGGTCTAACACGATCTATGGAATATTGTAATACCAGTACCACCATTGACTTTTAATAATCGAGTAAACAATCGAGTATTGTTCGATATATTTCGAACGAATTCTATAGTTCTATTCTATATTTCATTGAACTTAAGTTATCTTTAACACAAAACAAAGAAGCAATCACTTAAATTTTTGTTGAGACCCTAAAGAAGTTGAAATATGAACATAATTGTTTTTTTTATGATACTGGAAGGCAATCAAGCAGATGGATTTCCTTATGGTAAGAAATTCACGTCGCCTAGAGACAACAAAGGTGGTAATGGTGCGTTGCCAACCTGAGGCCGGGATGTTAGGCCTCGAGCAAAAGTAAGTTTACCGGCTACCTTACCCTCCGAACCGGAACACGTCATGACGTTATGGCGGCAGGAATAGGTAAGACGGTGAATCAATCCGGGTGAGTCGCTGCGAAACTCTACCACCTAGGCAGATGTCAAGGTGTTAGTGAAGGTAAGCTTATGCTCGCCTTTTACGAGCTACCTGACAGGAAGGCAGATGGTCTATTCTGCAAAGGAGCCCGAACTAACACAGGGAAAGCCCGGACCAACACATTGTAAAACAACGCAATCAAAAAGCCTTTAAAATTTCGTGTAAACACAGGCGAAATTAATTTGAATAAAGGTATGTACAAATATAGCGGATGAAATACCATGGGCAGTAGTAACAGTATGTTTAGTGTGTAATCTGAGTTGGTTCAAGGATTTGAAAGCAAGCAGTAGTCAAGTCAATGAAAATTTCTCGAAATATTTGCTTCGAAAATCAAAATGTTTGCGGATGAGTCAACCAAAGTCGAGTAAGCAATCGAGAGCTATTCGAGTTGTTTGTAATGAAATCCACGGTCAAGGAAGTGTTTGTTTTCATTGGACTCGTGTTCAACCTTGCATACGTTACTCAATGTTTATTGTGGAGACGGCAATATCATTTTATTAGGTATTCGTTACACTTTTAACAAATTATGTTCTTCTTTATCTTCCTCAATAGTTTTTCACGACTTATTTAGCCAATGTCAGGTTAGTTATTTCTTATATAGTCTTTAGTCACTATGTACAAAGTCATGTCAGGTCATGGTATTGAGAAAAGCGGTGGCTTCGTTACTCAAGCTCATCTAGTGAGATTTGACGGCAGCAAGGAAATACACGATACACTTATTTCTTCATGATTATTTCATTTGTGCTCTTTCACTGAACAAAACTAATCTAATTCCCACCTAAATTAACTAATTTCACCTAATATAAACTCGAAATTCAATAATGGCGCCAAAACTCAACAAATTGTGTTATTTGTGTTTAAACATTTAAAAGCTGTCACAATGTCACGATAACACTGATTTATTCCAAGAGTAGAAACATTGGAAAATGTCAATAGGCCTTTGAATTGTAGGTTGTGTAAATCAATAACGTCGTGACCGTTATCTTTTTAGTGGTATGTACAGGTACAATTAGGCCAAACACTACTAACCATCGGATTGCATAAAATGTGCTAGATGGAAAACATCTCCGACAAATTTTCTATATTTATTTCCAAAGGAGTTGTTTTTTACATATACAAAATACTCAAATATTTTTTTAATTAAACAAAAATACACGAATTCGTAAGTTTAATGTGTTGTAAAAAACCACGGATACCTCCGTCTTATTGTCCCAAAAACTAAGGTTGTACGGGTACATGTATTATGTAATGAAAAAGTTATTACCTATTTATAAATATCAAAATATTTGCACACCCCGATGTGATTGAATATGTTAATCTTTTAACACAAACAAACAATTTTCAATTCATTTAATGAGCTATGTAATAATATATTTCCTTGCAAATCAGCCGATCTGCATAAATCTATGTTTCAATTCAAACGTCAGGAATACGTATGCTAGGTAGGATCTAGTATCTAGATCTATTTGTCACAGTAACTTATTAACCTCTACCCTACAAAAACTGATGTTAAAATGGCCATGAGCTTGCAATTTATAATAGCCAAAAAATATCTCACGTAAGAAAAAAATAAAATTTTATTTTTACTAATAATAACTGAACTACAAATAACGCGGGGTATGAATTTATGGGGTATGTCATAGGTTATTGTAAAACATCTGGCGCATCAAAGTTATTCGAAAGTAATTACCGTGATAACATGGGTGGCCCCGCAAGTGCACCGCCCAAAATGAAATAATACAGATACGATTACAGCCATTGTGCACATTGCGCAATGTGAAGGGTCACTCTATAGAGATTGTTACATCGTGGCGTGTTCGGCGGAGCACGTGGCGTGCTATTATCATTAATTGGAGCCGACTATTAAATTAATATTGTCGATAGGATTTACTTCTACTCCCGGACTCTAATAAGGATTAACCGACAGGATCAGGCACGCACAGGTTGCATTGTTACTTACACCATGATCTTAATTAGGTGGTACTCCTCCCTGACCTGAACCTGATACCTCACCTGAACTACCCATTTCTGCCATGGTAACTACAGTGGTAGGTGGACCAGCATTATTTTGCAACAGATTTAACTTCTCAACCACACATCTGTCTGTCCTCACAATCAAGACATCTCTGTCTTCTTGTTTTCTTATTAACATTATAATATAGTTCTACGTACATTGAAGACTCAAGAAAACAGTAATTCAGTGCTACAAAAAAAAGGATCAACTCCAGTCTGTGGTGATTATTTTTCAATAATAGTGACAAAAGGAATAGTTAACTTCAATTTTTATTAAACAACTGATGTAATACGTTTATTCGTCAATTACGTTTAAATGTTTACACTTTTGTAGATTTGTTGGGATCGTAATAAACTCTCAATCGGTCGGATCAGAAGACAGAATGCATTCCAAACAAACCGGTATCACGAAACTTCCAAACTAACGATTCGAATTCCACCCGGACAATACCTTGAAGTGGTTAATAAAGTAAAAGTCATACTTAATAGTTCTTTAAGCAATCGTACGATTGAAAACTTTCTTTTATGAACAAATTGGGATAAAAATATTCCCTGAATCATTTATGGCTAATTCCACGACTAATCAAAAAATAATATAATCATTTGAGGTTTATCTGAGCTTCATTTTAATAGTAACATTTAATAACTTGTCATATTTCACGCAATTATATTTTATTTATTAAAACAGAAGAACTATTTATATTTTAGTTTAGGTTACATAATATAAAATACATAAAGTTTATAGCAGAAGAACCTAACCTCCATTGACCTATACATATACTATAAGTCACCTACTCTTACTTTTACAAAAAAATAAAAAATATTCTGCTGTAAGAAACGTCCTTTTAATAAATTTTATAATATACTAAAATTATTATTACAAATATGTTTCATCCTCTTATCAGCTCAGTGAACGTCGACCTAGGTTTGAATCTAAGACCATTAGTAAGTATTAAAATGATAAAAATAATTTTGAAATGTCTACTGCTATACGAGTAAGTCCAAAAAATATCGTCTTACGCTATTAAGTTCCTGTAAATTGTGAGAAAAACCTGTTTATAATTTACCCCAATACCTACTTTTCGTATAAAGCCAAGCTGGGATAGTAATTTAAAAATAAACAATAGTGTGTCTTTTCCAATGTAGTATAAGTAAAAAAGTGCCAAATTCTGGATATTAAAGTGTGAGCAGCGGGCCGTGACCACCGAAGTTGAATGTTAATGGACTTGTACATTATAGACGCATTAGTGTTAATAAAAAACTTATCACCATAACCGTGTTAGACTTACAGGGTGTTTATTGTTTTTTTTTGTATGTAAGAGGTCAGGAAACAAAGAGAGATGTTACAGGATGTTATGTCCTCTTATTCAAGTATATAGGCTACTCTACCATCCCGACCAGGGTTACTCTTGAATCTCGATATCATGTGAATTGGAAATTAGAATCGTGTTTGTCACTTTAGGTGCTTTTGAACACAGTACTCCCGTATTATTAACATTTAGTTACACAAAAATTCAACTAATCCCGTTAAATGATTTATTGTTTACTACGAACTAAATATTAATAATTCGCCAATCTTGTGTTCAAGAGTACCTAAAATGACATATTCGATTCCAATTTTCAATATTGCTTGAATCGAGCTTCGAGAGTAACCCTACTGAACATGACAAAATCATTAGGCGGAAAATCCATATTCGGGCAAGTAACTGCAATGCACTATACCATCTACTCGCCTCTTACGACCTACCTGTTAGGGGCAGATAGTCTATTCTACTCAGCGTATCCGGAACAAGCTGGGATTGATATAATACTTTTGAATTGCTTCGTTCGTCGAGAATAGTATTTGAGGAAACTTGGGATACCTGAAGACACATATTTCTGAGTCTTGGGTATTTATTAAGTTTATTTATGTAATTCTACTTGTTATTCAATGTATCACATATATTTGACTAACAACTACATTTCAATCATGTCATTTGCTTAATTTGGTATTAGGTAGACCACTTCGTTTGATTTGTCCACATACATACATATTTTCACGCCAAGTCCCTTACGGGGTAGGCAGAGAGTATCGAGTGCCAGACCTCACGATCCTGACAAACCTGTCTTGCTTCCTTCACATTCATAACCCTTTTCATACAAACACGCCGGTTTCGGAGACTCTTGACACCACCCTCGGATAATATCCGATTGATCTGATCGTGAAATGTCAGCCTTGGTCTCCCCGGGTACCTACATCCATCCACATTCGCATTGTATATCTGCTTTGTTCAGCTTTGTTTGATTTGTCCAGATTTTATTTATTCATTTTATAAGTTCGACTTTTAAAGTAAGCGACAGGGCCATCAGACTCTCCCAAAGAGTGACAGTAAAGTGCTAAATCACACCGTAATTTGAAGTTCGATCATACAGCATCATTAATGTCGCGTTTGACGCTCTAAGGATCCTTAAGGAACAGCATAAGAAAAACGGATTTCTTTATGGCTAGGAAATTCTGCCGCCTTTGGACAAAGCGGATGTTCTTGTCTTAAGTATCAGATGCTTAGCCTCATAACTATGTGCAAGCTTGTTGATTACCTTATCCGCCAAGCTCAAAACCCCGTTTAACATTATAGGTTAAACTAATAGCTTGTAAGTCAGTGGATACTAATTTAGTCGAGCCGTCACAGAACTCAACGGTTGACTAAGATCTACTGAGAAAACGATTCATCAAACATTTTCAAAGATATAAGCTTTTTTATTTAGAGCGGGTTAAAGTGAGATCCCTTCTATCGAATAGCCAAACCCACAATGAAATCAGGCTTTTATCTCAAATGAAACGACCCACGCCTTAAAACAGTTTCCCATCGTTGTTTTCCGGTTAACTTTACGAGGCCAAAAGTATAGTAGTTTCATGAGTTTTATTGATGGCAGCACAAATCGAATTTTAATACCATAGCCCGAAACATACTCAAGTATTTAAAAGGATAAAAACCACATTCCTGTATTCGTATATGTAGTTGTCTTATAATTTATATTAAATTCATTTTAATCAATAGCTAAAAAGGTAATTTGAATCATAAGTACAAGTCGTGCTGAGTAACTGTTTCAAGTCGATGATAAAATCGCTATTTTAATAGACTGAAAAATCGTAGATGTAGATGCCCTCGAGATAATGTCATATATCTCAATGTCCACGAACATTTTTAAACTGTATTTGTTAATTTGAATAAAGAGTATATTATCACTATCTATGGCCATGGCCGAATGCTTAACGTACGCATGTTTCTTAGTATTTGGATAGAAGTCTGACACTATCACGATTGTTACCGTGTAAAGGTACTTCATTAACTTGAAGGTACCTTATATATATATCAAATAAAACATGTTTAGCAATCAACAAAAAAATTTACTGAATAATTAAAATAACTAACTGGACTTAACAAATGATATTGTTCATACGTAGCTAGTATAAAAAAGTGTCTACAATGGAATTCTAACAAGTGCTGACTATAAAAATTTAACACCAATTACATATATAATCACATAGATAACTAGGTAATTGAAACAAAGTCGAGTTTTACGTATTGTTAGCCATACCGCTACCAGGACCTTAACACATAAAAAATCCGTCGCTGGATATCATTTTTAATATAAATGAATTAATTTATATTCCTGGAAATATATTTGTAATAAAGGTTTTTATAGGCCATTATGGTAAACGAGCAATCAAGTCACCTGATATTAAAGTACCATCCATAAACAACAGTGGCAATAAAATGTATAAGAGTTTATCTCGGGTTGGTTCAGACCCTTGGATAATATATTATTATAGACCAATAGTATGCATTTCTGTGGTTTTACAGAATATTCTGTTATTAAAGAAAAAATGGGTGATTATCATTTAGATTTTAGGTAAAAGAGTTAATATATGGATGTTTTAACATTCTCATGGATTCAAACTTAAAATTAGTCAATAACAGGATATATTCAGTAACATTAATAAAAATGAAAATGATTTATTTGCAGAATATGTGTGTGAAAAAGTTGTTACACAGATATTTAAGAATACAACATATTCTACCACATTGTGGTGTGCTAAATTTAATATTTCATTAAATTTAAAGAAGTTACAAATTTATATTAAAACGTAAATTTATATGGCAGCTCTTATTTATATTTTTAATAAACTTTTTATTTATTTATAAACATAAGTTTCATAATTTATGATAAATATATTTTAAAGGTAGATTAATTTTTAGTCATATCTACCGTACACTACCATCCGTACCACCGTACACTACTATTTCCAAAACTAAAAAATAATGGCGTTTATAGTAAAGTATAAATTAAATAAATATTTTAATCGTGCTGTAGATACAGGAAGATGACGTAAGGCAATGTTTAAGCAACAGCTTAATTAATTTACATAGTACCCTCAAATGTATTAATCGCACGCATAATGCACTCAAAAATCCTGCGCATGCGCCGCCAGCTGTTGAGGTAAAAAGCGCTTGAATACAAATGATAATACGTCGGCTTATTATTCACGCAATCATACTCTATCATCTATTATTTACTTTCTATAGTCCCTATTGTGGTCCGTCAGGGCCTGACATAGATACAGCATGCATACGGCATAGGCAACTGTTACATTTATTTTTGGTTAGTTTTTATTGTAATAACATTTGTATGAGACAGATGCTTTTATAATGCAATCGTTTAGTTTTTGAGCCACTCCAACTATTTTAGTGCCCGTCATTGTTGTGTTTAGGTTTAGGAAGTAAACTCACTTTAAAAGAGGTAAGACCCCATAAAGCTGATTCGTTTGTTTCTTTGTTTTCTTGGACGCGCTAATCTTAGGAACTATTGGTCAAATTTGAGAAATTCTCAGTGTTTGATAGCCCATTTATATGGCTATAGCCTGTTTACCATTACGCTAAGATCAACAGGAGCGGAACAGCAATGAAGAATGTTTCAAAATCTGGGTATTTTTCCATACAAATTGTTCGTGGCTGTTAATGTCAAGTAATACGAAGTTTTCTGGGTGGACTTGTTAAATAAAAATAATGCGAAAGTTCAACAAAATCATTTAACAAAGTAAGTAAGTATTAACTTTTTTAATTAAAAAAAACAGGAAAATGTAACATAATAGAAGTGGAGTATTGGAATCTAGATCAAAAGAGATATGTAGCATTCAATAGTATCAACAAAATTTGCAAACATTTATCTACTATTTGATATTTTCATATTTACACTGATAACAGACAACAGAGAAGTAGCCGCCTTTTTGTCCTAAAATAACACACGTATATTTTATTGAACCATAAATTTCGTGTTATCTGTACGTCTAAAAGAACCAGATAATAGGACCCATTACCGACCATATGCGAGTATGAATGAAAGGCATCGATGGTGTATGGACACGCAGCTCTGCCATGTGTTGTGGCTGTCGAGATTGATAATAAAAATATTAATTACATCTGTCGTTTTTTTATTATATTTGTACAACTGCAGTAACTTTTTGTGTATGTAACTAAAGTACCTCATTTTATTTGAAGCACTCTCTATTGATTTTATAAAACGTTTTTTTTCCAGGTACATGGTAAAGTCAAATGAAGAAAAGCTTTGACATTTACCACTAGATGTTACCCACGGTTTTACTCACTCTTACACCAAGAGCAAAATCTGGTGTAATGATAAATTACTATGTGTAACCTAGAGCAATTGAGAAGTTACTAAACCTGACCATTAACTAATTTTAAAACTTTAGTCTATGACAATATTTTTGAATAGATAATATAAATTAACTAAGGAATCACTTGTAGATGAACATTTAGATTAAGCATTTTTCGATTTACTTATTTTATGGGACTAGTAGATACGAAAATATTTTTAATTTTTTTAAATGTTTTCTTGTCAAGGTCTAAAGGGGTCATGTTTGCTAATTACTTAACACGGTTATTTGACTAAAACACTGCAATTCAACATGCTGTCCGTGTCCTGTAATTGATCAGCTATTCAGCGATCAGCTGACAATTTCAATCTAAAGCTGGAAACATATCAGCCGCGATTTACGGACGCACCTTACAGCCGCGACGCATAAGACGTGCGCACATGCCATCCGCGAACGCTTTCGGCTGACATAAACTTCCAACGCGTCAGTATCTATCTACTATCTCTCGGACGTCCGAACGCCCAAGGTCACGTCCGCGTCTTACGTCAGATAGTTTGAAAGGCAAAGGTTTAATTATATACCCTGTTAGTTGCGGCTGTCCGGTAGTATGTTTTCACCTTAAATCAAGCAGGCTTAAGTAATGTCAAAAATATGATAACGTCAATTAATTATTAGACTTAGCCCGAGTACTTGTAAACATTATGTTTTTCTTTATATAGTCCAAAAGGGCTAGTATAGCTTTATAGCATTAAAGGGTAAGAAACTCATTAATTATAAGTTGACTGTGAACCGTGTACAACTGTGTGCTGTCCGTGCTATATATTGAAGCATTATTGACCCGTATACTCGTATCTATAGCGTAAGAGGTTTACAAAAGTCAATTTGTCCCCAAATATAATAGAGCGGATCCCGTAATATTTCCCCCCTGCGGCGATGAATCTTCGCATCAGAATCAACCGTATATTTCAAAAATCCTCCAGCAGGTTTTATTTTCCGCACAATTTCACTTAGGATTACACTTGACTCGTTTATTCGAATATTGCCCTAAACTGATTCTCGGATAAAAGGTATAATAGGCCTACATCGCTTCCAAAATGCTATTAAATAAAATAATTTCTCCGTCAATCGTGCTTCACTATGTCGTTAAATGAACAAACAAGCCATCAAACGCATCATTTCGCTTGTGAAAAACACATAAATCGACATAAGCCGATGGTGTAGCGCTGTGATTTCATTTTAATACGTCTTCAACGACATGTATTGCTTCTGCCAACTATTTCTTGTAGCAACCGCCTTAATACGATGTAAGTAATGAAAAGTATAATTAGACTACATGATTTAATAATAAGAATAAAGAATAAGGAAGCATTAAGAAAATTACACATTCAAACCTGATTCAAAATAAGTTTTAATCAACGTAATATTTTATCTATCTGATACATAAAAATACATTTTTATTATCCTTAGTAATCGTATCACGCCTAAACGGATAGACCAATTGCTAATATTTGAATTGTAGTGTTATTTACATAGGAAGATTTTTATGAAAAACATGTAAGTTTATTATAATTTAACAGAACAGCACGATGTCATTTATTGTGTGATTACTATTAACAACTTTATCAAAATATACCTACATAAACTCGCGTTCTGAAATATTTTCAGTTAAATTTTGAATGATGAATAAAATATAAATTTACATGCAAATAAATAGAAGTTCTACTAAGTTCCTAGCAACGAACGAAAATGTCGAATTCTTATAAAATACACTTTTAGTTGTGTTTATGAGTGTAATTTAAATTTTTAGCCCCCGACTGCAAAAGAGGGGCGTCACAAGTTTGACGTGTCTGTGTGTGTTTTTTCGGACTTTTTTGTTAGGGAGGCGAGGTAATCGAGATGGTTCTTAGCGACATAGCACGTAGGTTTTGTCGGGGTATTAAATATTGTTGTGTTTTTTTTTGTTACATAGAAATCAAAAAATCATATTTCGTACATTAAATATATAAAACTTTAAATATTACTTATAATTTAAAATGGAGAAATTCTGAATGAATAACTACACAATCCTTGTAAGCAACAAGAACTTTATTTAGGATCGTCAGTTCCGAGTCCCCGTAATTCACTATAATAGCAAACTTAGCAAGAGGAAGTGCAGATGAGATATTACTTACGACGTTTATTCTAGGATTCGCGAGGTTTATGACCGCTTAGTCTAGACGCAGCTGCTACCCACCAAAATAAAATCAATTTCTTAAGATATGATTGTTGAGGCTAAATATTTTCCCACAATATTTGATGCTTGGAAGATAAACTATCATATTACAAGATTCATAGTTTAATAACTTTTTCTTTTAAATTGTGATACTTTAAATTACTACAAGTAGCCGTGGTTTGGTTTGCGTTTTAAAAATCTTCCACCTTGCGCTCGGGAAAAATTAAACATTTTATCTGACACTGAAAACGTGGTCAAATATGTGCAATAGTTTCTGATTTAGCTTTAAACAGCGAATAAGCATACGGCTCTCCTGATAGCAAGAGACAGCCGTCTACAGACACCATAGATGATAGAGGTGCATCACTGTCCTGTGGCCGGGACAACGAACAATTACGCGGTTCCCCAAAACGGTGAGAGATAGCCGTAGCCTATAGAAACCATAAATGTTGGAGGTGCGTCGCTGTCCTGCATCCTATTGTGCAAGTTTATCGTCTACCCTATTATACGTCGAGCAAGCACACGGCTTGGTGTTAGGAACGTTCAATAGGCTTGTCTACATCCCTTAGATGAAACACCATGTGGAAACAGTGTGTTGCCAATCCCTAGCAATATTATTCTTATTAGAATACACATTTTATTTTTTGTTGTTGCCCGACCCGGGGATTGAATTCAGGACCTCCAGAAGTCAAGTCCAACGCCGGACGGCTAAGCCACAGAGGCGGTAATGATGCCTTATAATTTTTACTTAACCCGTAAACGACAAAATTATTCAGTGTATCATTCAATTCATTATTCGTACTTACATACATACATACATACATATCTTCACGCCAAGTCCCTTACGTGGTAGGCAGAGCGTATCGAGTGCCAGACCTCACGATCCTGACAAACCTGTCTTGCTTCCTTCACATTCATAACCCTTTTCATACAAACACGCCGGTTTCGGAGACTCTTGACACCACCCTCGGATAATATCCGATTGATCTGATCGTGAAATGTCAGCCTTGGTCTCCCCGGGTACCTACATCCATCCACATTCGCATTGTATAATATAAGGGCATGCTCCGCTGGTTCGGTCATGTGGAAAGAATGACAGATGAAAGATTGACAAAGCAGATATTCGTACTTAAATAAGTATAAATTGTGAGTACAGATTAATGTCACGTTAAGACGAATAAAGTGTACCACGATTACACAGCTCGTTGGCAACAACCCTCTAATCTAGTTATTTGTATCCCGGTGGGGGTACGTGATATACACTCGCATTCATAATAAAATGAACATAATGCTTCAGGATTTAGGATATGACGTGCCAAGCCTACTGAATTATAAATTCATATGTATTTTGGCTTATCGGGAAGTTCCAGGATAACAGAGAATCAAGAACTCGATTTAATATATTCTAATATTGTAAATGCGAAAGTGTATTTGTATGTTCATTTCCTCGCAACAGACTTTTTAATATCAGACATTGCGATGTCGTGGTATATTTTTGTGTAAGAAGATAGTAGGCTTGAGAGTGACATAGGATTTTATCCTGATATCATCGTGTTTTTGGAGGGGCGCTAAATAACTTGAATACGTTTAAAGTAATATGTAGTTAAAATGGTAGTATGTATCAGTATCTTTACTCCCGTATAACCGAAGAGCAGAGTTATAACTACTAGCCGCAGACCCCAAGTTCCACAATGCGATCGGCGGCAAACTTATCGCCAATCGCGCGCTTATCCAAACCCGGACAAAGTTGTTTTTATTAGAAAATAAAATCAGATTTTTTTTGTTGCCCGACCTGGCGAGCGACCCGGGTTATCATAAAGTCTAGTCCAACACCGGACATGTTTAAAGAGATGATGACTACTATACGTATATGTAGGATGTATACTGCAGTGCAGTAACACACAATATGAATATCGTCTTATAGCTGTCATACATGCACATTCTCAGATGGTGGTACATAATTTTCACTAATTTCCAAAAGGAAAGGCTAAAAAAAAAACTAATTATGCTTCTACATAATAAATTTTGGTTTTACATTATCATCATCTATAGAACACTACATTGGTTTAAAGTTCTTCTTTTTCTTTTATAAATATGGCTTTCGATCGTTTTTCACGACTACTTTGCCAATGTCAAGTTAGTTAATTCTGATACAGGCATTAGTCACTATGTACAAAGTCACGTCAGGTCAGGGTCTTGAGTAAAGCGGTGGCTTCGTTATTCAAGCTCATTAGTGAGATTTGACGGCAGCGAGGAAATAGACGATACACTATTTCTTCATGATTATTTCGTTTGTGCACGAAATTAATCTAATTCCCACCCAAATTAACCAACTTCACTCAATCCAAACACGAAACTCAACAATAATGAAAAAATTACTACCACCTTCATTCACCATGGCGCCAAAAAACTACACAAATTGTTGTAGTGTTGCCAGCTTATTAAATATTGCAAATGTCACGACCCTTGTAGACCAGCCAAACTTCCTCCATACCTCGAATAAAACCCGAGTTTCATCGCGGAATGTCAACCTTTGTCTCCCCAGTACCTACATCTATCCACATTCGCATTGTATGTCTCTTTGACAGTCTTTCATCTGTCATTCTTTCTACATGACTAGCGGAGACCGACTACACCAACACTTCTTTCAATCCCACTCTTTCTCGGATTACACTGTTATGAATGTGGTCAGCGAGCGTAACACCACAGATTATCCGTGGCGCTCTCGTTTAAAATTCTTGGAATTATGCAAAATGAGTCTAAAACCATGAATCATTCACGATGGGGTCAAAACTCCTAGTTTAAAGTTAGTCTTATAATGGTGTTTTTAATATCAAAAAAAAATATTCGGAGAGGTGCAAGAAAAAATGTTCCGTTAATTATAAGAAATAATATCTTATGAGAATCTTGTTAACAATTCTGAAATCTTAGAAATATATAAAAGCTTGTTGCAGATCTTTTAAATAAGGAATACTTATTTAAGCTTGCGGTTTTAACTCCAACGAGAATCCTAGCCAAATGAATTATGAATTCATGTATAGTTTGGCTTACAGTCCATTTCTGGCAGAATATGGTTTAAAGTACTCGTTTTAGGAACCATAAAAATGACAAAGTGTAGACTGCAGTGCTTTTTATTAAAACAGTCACGTTTTAATAACCGAACATGATATGGAAGAGCGCTTCTCTACCATATAACATTCGTTTAAGGTAGATTATGTATATTTTATGGTCTGCATTATAGATTCAACAACATGGGATAGTAACAGTCGTATAATACTTAAAGTAATATGATTATAGTTTCATAAACAAATGATACATTAATATAAAAGTATTTCACGCCCATATCCATATCGTAGGCAGAGGCACAACCAGAGCACCCACGACTAGCCGAAGACACTAAGTCCCACAATGTGATAGTTGGCAAGCCTATCGCCAACCGGGCGCATATCCAATCCCGAGCAACATTTTTTTTATTAGAAAATTGGAAAAACCCAATTTTCTTTTTGTTGCCCAACCCAGGATTCGAACCCGGGACCTCATGCAGTCAAGTCCATCACTTGGACCGTTAGACCACAGAGGCGATTAATACAAAGAAACATTAATACAAAGATAGTGTTTTGTATCATTCTCAGTCATAATATTACGTATATGCGTACGTAATTTCAAAGTTAAAATTGGCATTGCCGCTCACCTCAGCGGTATGCGGTGGTAGTATGATATATGATTACGCTTACTTAATGGATTTTGAGATGCATCCATTTGGAAATATTAAAGTGGGTACCTGGCAGTATCAAGTTTGATCGAGTATCTTCACGCCTATATCCCCGAAGAGGTAGGCAGAGGTACAACCAAGGCACTAGCCGAAGACACTAAGTCCCAATAAGTAATAAGTAAGTTTGATCGAGGCAAGTAAATAACCCCAAAGGGAGCAATTTACATGCTTGTGTTAGTCAACGATTCTAAAACATAGAAAAACTTAAATATATACCACAATTAGTTTAATAAACACCTATACCCGGAAACGCAGATCCCGTTTGGAATCGAACTCGAACCTAGTTGTTGGTCAGTGTAGACGTGTACGCTAGCCACTCGACTGAAGAGGTGATCAAAACATCGTGACAGAGTTATATAGATACTATCATGCTTGGACTCTGATATGAGAGTGAAATATTTCAGCTAAGAGTATTAAATCAAACTCTTATTATTAGCAACATTATATATTAGAAATATGATAAAAGAAACTCAGTCAACCTATACGAAGAAATCATGATTATCGTTTCGAGAAGTTCTACTTTGGATGCGGCCAAAAGGCGATAGCAATAACTTATTAAATTTTCATATACGCTTACGTGCTCGCACTACCTTCACTACAGACTAATAAAGCCAAAACACATACTCTCATAAATAGTAAGTCAATATAAAACCCATAAATACTTTTTGTAGCACTTAAATTATAACTACGGTTTTAATAACCACTTAAGTATTAAAGTATGAATAAGTAGCGACAGACGGCCATAAGATTAAGGTTATTTATATCCTGTACTCCTTGTAACGGGTGTGATCAATATGTAAGTGTATCAAATAACACAAAGCCAGTACAGCGTGTACAACATCATTTGGCTCCCGAGAAATGTTGTAAACTGAGATTGGATTTAATATTTTAAAAAATAAATTAATTACACACCCTGTCAGCTCTGACTTGGCGCTGGCTAATAAACTATAGCCGTACTCCGTAGTGACTAAAATGAATAACGATTTACTATATATTTATAAATATTTTTTTACATACATACATATCTTCACGCCAAGTCCCTTACGGGGTAGGCAGAGAATATCGAGTGCCAGACCTCACGATCCTGACAAACCTGTCTTGCTTTTTTTTTAAGTGAAAAATTTCGATAATATATCTCCACTGAACAAGCGAGAGACTCGGGTTCGAATCCCGAAGGGGACAGCCATTTGCATGACGGACATAGACGGCTGTATTTCCGGGTGTGGGTGTTTATTAAATTTATACTGGTATATCGATCTATAGAATGCAAGTGTTATAAGACCGTTTCAAATTGAAGTCAAGGAACAAAGCGATTAGTTAAATAAGTTGGAATAATTGTGGGAATTGTATAATAGATCTAGATCGAACTGATCTTTGTACAGCGAATGTGAATGAACGAATGTGGAGGAAAACAGACAGGTTTGTCAGGATCGTGAGGTCTGGCACTCGATACTCTCTGCATACCAACTAAGGGACTTGGCGTGAAGATATGTACGTATATATGTAAACTGGTATATGTGTAAGTATTTAAATGTATTAGTATCGTTGACTAATACCAATAGTATATGCCTATATATTACAATTTGCTTACATTAGCAATTCCTGTATTTTGTCCAGGATATATTTATTTATTTTTGTACAGATAATTTATAAAATTCATTCAATATTTTTATATACTCACTAACTATTTTTTTCGAATTCCTAATACCACGAGAATGGCCACAAGATGAAATTTTTAGCGTAGAAATAGTGAAAAAAGAGTTCTGATTATAAAAATACGCTGAGGTAAGAAACTTAGCGCCCCAATTTTACCTTTATAAGAGCGCGACTGAGTAGCGTGCCTGGTTTTTATGGCCCAAGTATTCAAGATATATTAAAAAATACCAAAAAGACTACACTTGCTCAAGAGTAGTTAGTGCTGTTAACTTATTATATAAATTAACTACACTTGACGATTTAATTTAAGTATATAAAAATAAGTATAAGAAGTCCAAAGACCTGCACCTACATTTTTTATATTATAATATAAAGGAATTCCTTGTTCGTAGATTATAATATAACAAAGAAGTACTTCAGTGGTGTGGACTAGTTCTTCCCGCGACTTGATATAGTGAGTTTTTGTAGTTGTTAGTCGGAACAAAACATTTTCCCGCAGTTTCAGGGATCCTAAATATTGACCCGGGTCAACCCGGACTATACGCTACTACTACACCAAATTTGGTAGAAATCGTGTATACCTAAAAAGAATTTAGTTACCCTCGTTTTAGGTTCTGTATCCTGTATACAATAGCAATACTTGTTTTTTAATAGTATTTTATGTAGAGATTTACTTTTATTACTGTTTTATTATATGTATAGATATAAGTCTTCGCAGTTATATCGTCTAGCAACGTCATGTTGTCCACTGATGGCAAGAAGTTACCGTCGCCTATAGACAACAAAGATGTTACTGGCATGTTGTTATGTGAACGAGCGTGGACGTTGAGTCGGCAGGAATAGAAATATGACAGTGGTACCAAGCCGGGCGAACTGATAGTTGATTGACATCAATCTACCACATAGTCATGTTTGACTGAACTTGTGAAATAATCTCGTAACATAAATCACTACATTACCACCAACGCGTGATGGGGTCCTCACATTTAGACGCCGAAACTTAAAAATTTCGATGTGACAATCTAGGCCCAAATATTCAAGATACCTAATATGAATTAATTTATTTACTGAAGATATCTGACATGCTCTTATGTATAAATTTAACGTATCCAGTATGACTTTGGTATGACACCCACCTTTTAGGTAAGCACTACCAACCCCCACGCTTTGCACGGGTGGACAAATTTTTATGTTACTATATGCATACAAACATT
>NJDC01000497.1:268756-286713 GCA_002245475.1 Calephelis virginiensis
AAGTCGAGTGTTCTACTATAATATGCAGGGATAATACATTTTGGTGTTAACTGTACACTGCGTATATTGTTCTCAAACAAGATTTTTAATGAATGCACACTATTAGGAACAACGGTATATCATGGGTCATACAGCTAGTAGGGACTTTATAGGGACTAATGAATGAATGCACGTGCCTTTGAGCTTAAGATGACAGCTTTTGACATTGTCGATCACTGCAACCCTGGTTTAAAACACTGCATGTATGTAGCGTGGAAGATGTTGTTGTATCTAAATGCCATTTCATGTTAAGTTCATAAGTAATACCATTACGACAACCGAACAAATATTATTACGGTATGATTACCTGATTGAAGACCATTTTTATTAGTTGTATTGGTGTTAGTATGATTTACTTTGTTGCAATTTTAGTATGGCCATCATCACGGGGAATGAAAGTGTCGGCGACATACAGGGACGAAAATAGCGCAATACTTGTACGACAAAAGCTGATATAAATATCATATTGCTTGAGGTATAAAAATTAGGTTCCTTAAACTCAAACCTTTTTTAATAAATCAATGCAGATCCACAAAAAAATAACTAGCTCCAGAATGCATGGATTAAATAAATCAAAAAAATCTTGCTTTGGGGTAAAGTTGTTAATAAAAAAAATATCTATCTACTTTAAGTAACTAATGACTTGCTTCGTTAGCCTGCAAGGCTTTTTTACGTTACTAGTTATGTTGATACGTTTATTACTTTGGTTGAGACCCTATTCTCTTGTAAGTGTAAAGGTAAATACTATAATGTTTTATTAAGCACAAACATATAAATAACAGCGTTTTCACAGTTTCAAAGAAAACAAATATTTCAAGAAAAGTTAGGCTTTATTCAAACTTAAAAGCTACAATAGGAACCTCGCGGCTGAGAGTGTAAACGAGGCTAAAATGTTAATTTGAAATCAATAATGGCGGATGATAATGCGCTGGGTCTCTGGGCCCCACTGAGATAATGTACTTTTTGGCAGCCGCCTTTTATTTGTTTGCTGTTTCACGGTACTTCTGAAAGACAAGTCCATGGAAATAGTACCAGTACCTACTTGACATTACTTTTTAAGAAAGAGAAGCAATTAGGGAAAATATCAAAAAGAGCTCCATTGTATAAAACAAGTCGCGTTCTCTGTCCCTTTGTATGCTTAAATCTTTAAAACTACGCAAAGGATTTTGATTTTTTTTAAATAGATAAATTGTTTAAATAGGAAGGTTTATATGTATATCTTTTAACCGTTCGAAGTTGGGGCGTGCCGCTAGTAACTAATAAATTTTAAGACAGTAGATCTGCAATAATCATTTTGAACTGTACTTTATAGCTTTAGATACCTTTAGTCCTTCAATATATACTTACATAGGTCAGCCTTGAAACACATGGTTGAAGCCTCGATGTTAAGCACTACTTTTTGAGTTGTCCTAAAGATTTATAGTCATGATTATCGGATTATCGTTACACTTACATTACATAACATGGATGATTCTTCTTCAAATGGCATTCGTTGATAATGAACAAAAAATGTATCCTAGTAACAATGACTGATAGATGGATAAAATGTATTAAAATTAATGATAGGTGTAATTGTGTTTATTTTTTAGGTGGAACTCGGCTCTTGCTTTATGATTTCGCTTTGTATCATAAACTTTTTAATTGATATTGAAATCCTATCCTAAAACAAATTTCAAGATATTAAGCAGCTAGAGTATCCTAATTTAGAGTTAATACACTTATTCTGCGAAATGTGAAATGATTTCACAAGGGTTCCCAAAGATTCATAAGAATGCATAACATTAAAGATACACGCATTAGGCCTTGAAAACTTGTTGGGAATGATTTGAGGCGAGATGGGAGCGCAGATTACGAGTTATGAAGCGTAGTAATGACGTAAAAACGTTTAAATATCTGCAGGCGCTCCGTAAGCTACTTGCCAACCGGACGTAGTGATTGCGTGTATTACATTATAATGGGCGTCTTAATCATTAAATTGAAAAAGTGAATGTACTTGAGACGGTGCTTGTCATTTTCATACTTGTGCTCGTTTCCTAAAGACTTAAGTTTGATGTATTTTTCAATACAAATTTAAATCTCCCCTCAAACTTCAACACAAATTAAGATAGCGATTGCCTCAGATCAAATTTTCGTCCTTACCATAGTGCATTTAGGTATGTCCTTTTTAGTCGTGATAATATTGTGTACATTCCAAAGGATATTCTTGGAATACTTAAAGGATACTCCGGTTGTTATTGGCATGAAAGTTATGTCGATTGTTAGACTGTTTTCATATTAATCTTTATATATAAACTCTCATTACTTTTTAGTTCAAATTTAAAAAGATAAAATTCTGAACATTTTGGTCTTGTTTGTTTTGCAGTGTAATCGCCTCTATAGACTAGTGGGCTGGCGTCGGACTTAAGTTTTTGAGGTCCCGGGACGGGGATGATCATATAAGCTGTGTAAAATAAGGTTGTAAGTTCATAATTAAAATTGTTAAAAAATAATTTTATTTTCTTCTTTTTAGAGCGTTTAAATAAAAGCGTTTTTTATTTTAAAGTAAAGTAAGTTTATTTTAATTAAAAGTAAATTTAAATCTATTACTTAAGACCTTCATTCGTTTTGCCGATTGATACAGTTAATACCAAATCTTGAAGTGTAATTCAAAATAACATTAATTACGTAAAATAATATTTGTAAATTTTAAAGTATGATGAGGAGTTTGGCCCCATCGAGAGAAAAGATGGTCGAAGTTTTTTTCATAATTATTGAATTTCGTGTTAATATTGAGAGAAATTAGTCAATTTTGGTGGCATTTTGTACAATTTTGTTCAGTGAAAGTGCACAAATGAAATAATCATGAAGAAATTAGCGTATCGTATATTTCCTCGTTGCCGCCAAAACTCATTATATGAGCTTGTGTAAAAAGGCCACCGTTTTACCCAAGAGCCTGACATGACTTACTGACGACTTATGACTGATGACTAATTAAAATTAATTGAAATTGATATAAAGTTGGATGCAAATTACTACTTGACTAATGGCTAAATACTAACGTGAAAGCCAAAACCTAAAGAAAGAAGAATGATGACCACGGAGATGCTTCAATTGAGGAAACCAGCAACCCTCAGGTCACAGCGATAGCAAAACAAAATGTGAATTTATCGAAGTGCTTCTTACTCGTATCAATACACTATGCACAAACGCTGGAAATCGTAAACCATTTAAACCAGGGTTTAGTCAAGATTTAAATGTAGGCAGTCGTTTCATTTTTATAGCATTTTGTCGAAGTGATAATGTTTAATCATTTTGCTTAGCACATATTAGAATCAGCTTCTTAGTTAGTACCCACTCGTAACAGCAGTACAACATATTGTCGTTGTATACACATAATAGATGACCGAAATTCGTGCAGTATATCCATTACGGACCTTTCCGCTTGTAACGATCTTCATTTCGTCAGGCTTAGTGACCCTCTTTTGACGTAAGTTATGTATGCTATTGTGGTAGTTTATCTATCTTTGAGAAATATATATATGTTTAGACAAAATATGTTATGTAATGTATTAAAGTAATCAAATCTTGGCTGTTGTGCCGAATGGCTTAAAAAGCTTTAGGTTTATTTTAATTTTTCTTTTCATAATTTTTATTTATATCTATTTTTTGAGTGATGGCCAATGCCTTGATTAATTAACTACCTTACGCCAAAGGCTTCGCTTACGTTTTATTATTATTTTCTTTCAATCGAACAAAAAATCGAATCTGCTCGCAGAACCGATAACCGCTGGAGAAGAAAGGTTCTCGAGTGGCGGCCCCGCACCGGAGGACGTAGTGTTGGGCGGCCTAGCACCCGGTGGACTGATGATCTGGTCAAAGTCGCGGGGAGTCGCTGAATGCAAGCGGCTGGTGATCGTGACTTGTGGCACTCTTTGGGGAAGGCCTATGTCCAGCAGTGGACGTCCTCCGGCTGATGATGATGATCAAAATTCTGCTCTAGCTTGTCCGTTGCCAATTTAAGATAACTGGCCTTTTTAGTAGCAACCCTATTGTTCAAAGCAAAATCCCGATCAATTTAATTTAATAGTTTTTAGTTAATTAGTGCAATGTGAAATGGACAAGAAATACTAAAAACAATTATGACTTTTAATATAGCTCGAGATCGAGTATTTAAGTCGACCCAGGTTTTATCTGAGTGTGGTGCAAAGAGGCTCCGAAACCAGCGTATTTGTACCGAAAGAGTTATGAATGTGTAGGAAGGCAGTTATCCAAGATTCGTGACAGTTGGTACTCGATACTCTGCCTACCGCGTCAGGGACATATCGTTAAGATACGTATGAATATATAAATATTTAATTGATTGGGAATTATTATATTGAAATTAACATAATTAATGCACACTAACCAAAGAATAAATTAAATTTAAGTTTTTTTTATACTTGTTCGTGCTAGCCCTTTGATAGTTAAACCATGGGGACAAATAACAAAGTAGTGCGGAGGAATGCCGCACGTCTTTTGAGGATTTTATGTCTCGTTTACGTACGTGACTGAAGAAAGTATTTTTAATTGGCCGTCGTTAAGAAAGTGCGCACAACGTGTATGACAGTTCATTATTTTTAATTTTAACATACCCAGTCTGTATTTTAGTAAGTTTAAGTAGACATTTTAAGGGTTAATCTGGTATTTTTAAAGGAAAGTAACTTCCCAACCAACACTAACCATGGCATAATAGCGTCTTTAGCTTATCTCAGTTAGCCTTTTTAATCTGTCAGGAGGATCTTCTGTTGTGAATGTGTTGCCAAATTTACGGGCGACAGCGTTCGAAAAAGTATGTAAATATATAAATATAGGTAAATCTATAGCACCAGGTTCAAGTCGCTATGTTAGTAAAATCAGCTGACACTAGCCTGTGTCTTATAGTTAAGCTTAGCGGAGTTTACCTGTCCATGTGCAGTAGAAAAAGGTATTGGATACTCACCTGAAACAAAAATAAAATTGATTTGAAATACAACCTTAAACAGCCGCATTGTAATGGCTTAAACTGACCATGGGTCGTTGTGGTCAATTACCCGTAATTGAAAAATATCCCGGTTTCGATTGTAATGTCATGCGAGACTTACGATTTACGACCACTTCTGTAGGGGTCCTATTTTACATTCAGAAATAAAAAATAACGTTCTATGAACTGACTATGGATATACTAACGATAAGAAATAGAATTTGTGGTGTCAAAAGTAGTAGTGGTAAATGCCCACTTTCGACCCAGTATGTTACGCTTCGTGCGTTACTTTAGCGGTTTCTCTGCTATCCAAACTGGAAAACGACAGTGACAATAACGTCAGTGACATGACAAATCGGTGTTACCAATCTGGGTGAGTCGTTGCCGAACTCTTACATTTAATATTAACAATAATTACAAGAAGTAATTGAGTAATCTTTAATAATATATTACTTCACTAGAGAGCGATTGGTTTGTTACAAAACTTTCCAATTAATTACTTAAAATTTATTAATAAAATGACTCAACTACCAGTTTGGGATGCTGTTCTTATGAGTAATAGGTAAGAAACTACTGAAATACTTAGAAATCATAAGAATATTATAAGAATAGCACGTAGGTTTTCAACATAAAAACATACAAGGTGTTGCATGTACAATTATCTAATCACATATCTGTGTACACCAACGACACATGCCGTGATAAGATAAACATGTTTGCCTTATGCCTTAAGAAACATCTATGCCGTTAGTGCGTGCCATACCTGACGAGTGACAGCGTTACACTAAAAATAAAAGTCAGAAGTATTTAAAAAAAGACTTGTGTTCATAATAGCACCCCTAACGCTCATTATACACTGACAACTGTCAAGTAATTTCTATAAGTACAAACTTAACTAAATGTACCGAATTAGCCGAATATAAGCATACTAGCTGTTGCCTGCGTCTTCACCCGATATTTCACAGGAACCCGTTATGCGATCGGGATTAAAAGTAGCCTATATGTTTACTATGTAATTATCTATTCAAAGAGTAACAAAAATCCATACATACGAACTCACAAACTTTCGCATTTCTAATATTAGTAGGACGTTGTTCGAGAAAATTATAACAATTTAGTAATATTTTGTTCCAAATGATTGTTTGAAATTATGTCATTTCAAATCAGTTGTAAAGATTAGAATCTAAAATTAACGTTTGATCCTAAAAACTTTGGTATTAAGCAACTTGTAATTAATAAAATAATTAAAACACATAAATTATTTTATGAGTCTCCCTATCAATTCACGTATACAATAGATACTAATGACTGAATACTGATCGCGAAGGAATAAGGAAAATGCCGCAATTAATTTCAAGTAGGTTCGTAATTGTCAACCTGAAGCTTAGGCGAACTTAGCCTTTGCAAAGGCTACCCGACTACCAAACCGGAGCACTACAGACAGGAGCACTGACGTTATGACTGCTATGTGGTAGAATTTCGGAAAAGTCATAAGTCATCGCCTCTGTGGTCTAGCGGTCCAAATGATGGACTTGACTCCATGAGGCCCGGGTTCGAATCCCGGGTCAGGCAACAAAAAGAAATTTTGCGGTATTTCCAATTTTCTAATAAAAAAAAACGTTGCTCGGGATTGGATATTTGCCCGGTTGGCGATAGGCTTGCCACCTATCTATCACTTTGTGGGACTTAGTGTTTTCGGCTAGTCGTGGGTGCCCTGGTTGTGCCTCTGGCTACTCCTTCGGGGATATGGACGTAAAGATATTTTTTTTTCATCATAGAAATATACCACCTAGGGACAATGACAAAGAAATCGATTAACAAGAAAGTAAAGTCAGTTACAGACATATTTTTATCAGACTAATATTCAATTGCTATATGCACTACACTATAATTCAAAACACGAACGAGAATTGAGCATTCGTCGGAGCCCTGAGACAATTCACTGATTGATATTCTTCCATTGTGCCCAACAATGTCGAATGATGTGGCCAGAGCAATAAGAAAACATTTCCTCTCAGTTTCAATAAACTATCTCGTTGGTTTGTTTTTAAACCATTACGTTTAGTGTAACCTTTTCAATCTGCAAACTGTCAGTATAAAATTCCCATAACATTGTTGGCAAGCACTATCACGCTATACCGTTTATAAATATTAGAGGCGGTAGCTCGTGAACACACTGCTCAAATGACTATAACATGAAACCTTTAAATGTTATAAATCGTACGTATGTGTCTGTATATTGATTTTAAGGATAGGAATTTTACATTTAACACAATATCATCAAAATCGGTTGATTACAATATCAAAAAGATGTTTGTTACATGTGTGTGTGTATGAATTTTAAAGATGATGATGATCATACTGGAATTGAATCAGTAATCTTTCGTCTCAGACTGCTGCTCAACGAGGAAATAAAATACCTCTAACCATTTGAGATTCTAAGGATTCAAATCCCGTGGCATGGCGTAGTGTTTGTTCAAAACTTAAATCTGATGTCAATTTCCATTATGTGTTGTCTAAATAACCGAAATAGAGGATTTTTTTCGATTTCTCTGAGATGCCATCATCAGATCTTGGCTTGGTGGCAATGGGACCACCTGGGAAGAACGCTCTTTTAAATAAAATAAAACAAATTTTAATGCTATTACAAAAAGCAGTTATTTCAATGTTCGACCGAAATATATAAAAATAGGCGTCGAACATAAAACCTCTTTTTTGCAGTCGGTTAAAATGTTGTTTTACCTGTTGGCGTCTAGAAGTAAAATATTACAAAGTTTCGAAGAAATAACATCAACTTGAACTATAATCAAGAGACACGGTGTCAAATTCCTCTACATGTTATATTTATATACATCTTTTTAATACATTTTTCATTGCATAACGACGTCTATGCAAGCAACATAACACATACATATTACATATATTATGCAGTTCTGAACAGACATAGCAGTCAAGAAAAAAAAAAGTTTAAATGCATCGAGGAATGTGAAGACGACTCGAGTTGTAACTGAGGCCAAGGTGTCAAGTGTCGGCCTCTACAAAGAATTATATGGAACGCTGACTGGATGTTTGCTTTCACTACTCATGTGGACATTCGAAACTGTACACCCACCACTGTGGTTGGGATAACAATGTAATGGATTATTTCCATTACGCATGACAAAAATGGCATTTACTGTTGAGTCTCATAATTATTCATTTAACGCTACTTACACAGTTGAAAATGTGGACTTATCTGTCTTAAAGGTAACGTAGAACATGGATGATTTAAAGACAGTAAAACTATAAAACACGGATTACAATTTGTTTGATTTTTATATTAACCCTATTCTGATAATGACTGACACAACAAAAAACGACGGGTTGCACTCCGGGAGTGCCGGCAGAAATGAAAACTTGAATATTAACGATGTGCATTTTTGATTTTTTGGAATGGTTAGGGAATAATTTTGCACGAATTGCTTTAATTATCAGCATGAAAGTACTATAATTTATGTGGTATTTAAACAATATTCATTTATTGCGCTATCGTACACAAACATGACAACACGAACATTCGCGCAAGCGCCCTGCTTCATCTAACGAATTTTTGATCAGGTCACGTCTCCTGACGCGAGTTTAGAAGTTTTTACCCATTCCAAAAAAAGTGCGCACCGCCGCTAAAGAAGTTTTCACTTTAAAAATTAGCAAAATTGGATCATCCTTTCAGGCGATGACTAAGAACAATGGGGATTAATTTTTATGTGAGTAATAACCCATTTACGCGAGAGTTGTGTTCGAAGAAAATCGCGTAAAGCAAATATACATACATTTTAATCAGGAAAAACAATCAAACCGCATGTTATTATATTCAAAGAATTAGACATAAAAAATACATAGTAATGTGCTATCTTTGTAGACTAACTATATGTAATCAAAACGATTAATAACGTAATAATCTTTAAAGTTTGTAAGTAGTTAAATAATAACCGCGGTGTAGCGATGTGTGACACGCAAGAAATAAAGTAACCAAGCAAATATAAATTCCGTAACCAATCAGTCCACTCGCGAAAAGCGAGGCAATTTTGCATGAAATTTTGAAAACCGCGTTATACAGGGTTACTAAGATAATCTGACCGGACTGACATTGTTCTGTCATAAGTTTTAAATATTTTATTAAATTTTGTAACTTTAACAACAAAAAATAGTTAGCGAGATTGTTCAATAAAGCGATACGATAATGTTGCGATTTCTCATATAAAAAAAATCTCATATAAAGGGAAATAGCGATTCATTTTTATATGAATGGATAAGACAGGTATAAGTAAATATGATCCCACCTAAAACATAAATGTGAAAGGCTGCCAAGTTCGATAATATGGGAATGCTTCGCCTATAAAAGTGAGATCAAAATAAGTACCAAGTTCCATACACATACCTCAGTTAAAAATAGTTACAGGAATGAACACTTGATTTTCCGCAGTTTGAAAAGTAGATTCTGAATAAATATCATATTAAATACCTAAAATTCTAATACTTACAGGAACGCAAACCTGTTTTTTCAGCAGTTTCCTGATAACATTTTTTATTTTTTTCTGTACTTTTAATGATGTTACTTGGCATATATATAATAATATAATAACTTTAGATTTAATTTAGTTTTAGCACCTTTCCCGTGTCCAAGCACAAGAAAGGGTTAAAACGTGCTTTTTAAATTTAAAAAAAGAAAATTTCCTTTAATTTCCTGGTCTTTAATAAATGTATTCTGGTATCAATTTAGTATTTCTATGTATTAGTATCGTTGATTAACATCCATTAGCATAACACAAGCATATTATTTGCTTTCTTTATGGTTAGATTCAATTTACGTAACTTGTTTAGGGATGTTTACTATTTATCATTTAATTATTTAACTTTGTTTAACCAGAGCTTGCATTTAATATTTTTTTCCGGACTGATTCATTTAAATTCTGATAAGTAATCGCTAAAATAGACAATTTATTTAAATTATATTTTATTCTAATAGAATTTTTGGAACAGAAATACATGCGTTAATTATATTTTCTAATAAGTTGACTTAGAATACGTTGTGCTGTCACGTGTATTATCATTTATCACCTAGCTGTATGAAAATGTATACTTTACGACCTATTCTCAAACCCTAACCAAACACACATAGAAGATTTCATGAAGATAGACGGAGTTAATCCGGAGGAGGAGAAAGGAGTCTTCTAACACTATAACACTAGATTTTTTTGGAGTTTACTCCTTAAGGAACGATTTGAGTTATAAGGCCCGGTACGGAAATTTTATGAGGAGTAAAATCAAGTGTAACACGAAAAGTTGAGGCGTTACGTAGAAAGAGACAAACATATGTAAGTCGTACCGCTTCAGTCCTTCAGTATTTTTTTCTCCTTCAGGACTGACGATCTCGCCCGAACAAAAGTCGAGTCGCCCCGAGCGGTTCGTCATTCGGCTCCGCCACAGTCGAGTTACGTATGACATTGACATTAGTCGAATAATTTAAAACGCAGATTATTTTGTAACATACTTTATGTAATACACTTTATTGAGGTAATATAAATAATCCGAATAATTATAGATATTATGTTTGTTTCTCTTATCATTTGAGCAGATGCGTTCATTTACCCTTTTTTTCTATTCGATATATATCATAATTATCGTTCGTAAGGAGTAAACTCCAATCGTGCTTCGTAGCTGACACACACACACACTTTTTTTACCGTAGTCACCGGAATAATTAGCAAGTTAGTAATTAGGTATACTAAAAATAAGAAAATTAATGATAATGCGTTACCAACACAAATCTTGTGCTTCTTGTTTAACGGTCACTACTTTTTATTACCTTTCAAACCGGAACAAGACAATAGCGACCAGTAACTTTTTTTTATAGAAGAGGAGGCAAACGAGCAAGTGGGTCACCTGCTGGAAAGTGATCACCTCCGCCCACGGACATCCGCAACACCACGAGTATCACAGATGCGTTGCCGACCTTTAAGGAATGAGTACGCTCTTTTCGTTGTGGTGGAAGTAAACATTTAGTGCAATAAACTACACAGAAAATATAACAAAAATAAATACATAATATACATGTGTATATGTACCTACAACAAAGTATCTTCCTGTTATTCGGCAATGAATGACTCCGAACTTTACGACTTACAAAAAATTTAATAACAAATGCGATAACAATTGAAAGTTTATGAAGAGATCTGCCAGGATGAAGGCACAGCTATATTGGAAATAAATTTATTTCTTACTTTTATTCAAATTTAATATCGTTTAAGGGTAATCGATGTGTGTGGTTCACTGAAAGCGTTGGATTGTTTATGTTCGAGTTAAGGGCTCAGCCCACTCCCCCCCTTCCCACGTTCCATTGTACGTGTTCAAGCCTTATTTACATCTCAATACCCAGTTTTGGCTTAGCGCCATACCCTAGCTTACATTTTTACGATACTCTATTTGGTATTTGCGAAAATATTACTAACAAAGTGACTGGCCTGCGTTCAGCACATACAAAATCCTACGTGCGACAGCAAATATGTGTTGAGAAATGTTTAAAAACAAAAATTTCAATACAGGGTTGTTACTAAAGGACCCCTCCTTAAATATAATTATGCCACATAAATATGTCTTTCTAAGAATAAGATATTGGGTTACAAATTAGGAATAAACCTATTTAATGACGTTGAAAAGTCGCCTCTGTGGTCTAGCGGTTCAGGTGTTGGATTTGACTTCGTAAGGTTCCGGGTTCGCAGGTAGGGCAACAAAAAGAAAATACGGTTTTTTCAAATATTCTAATTAAAAAATGTTGCCCGGGATTGGATATGTGCCCAGTTGGCGATTAGCTTGCCACCTATCACATTGTGGGACTTAGTGCCTTTGGCTAGGCGTGGGTGCCTCGGTGGGTAGAGGACCCACCTCTTCGGGGATAAGGGCGTGAAAATACTTATAAGCATAACCATCTAAAAACAAAGCTATACTTATATTTATGGCTATATTATATTTATTCATACACCTATGAAAATATGATTTAATTGTTTTCATGTCGTAAGATAGGACACAAGCACACAGCTCTCCTGATGGACACAGACATATATAGTCACCACAGATGTCGTAGGTGTGTCGCTTATGCCCGGGGTGTTAGGCCAATTGTGCAAGTCGACCGGCTACCCTACTCTCCAGATCGCAACATGACAGTGTCATTATAGCGGCAGGAACAGGTTAGCCGTGGACCACAACTACGTGGAATTGCATCACGGCTTTTTAACGGTACCAGTACCAGTACTAGGAAGGCAGATGCTCATTCTACATAGCAGACCCGAACCAACACGGGGTGAAAGACACTTGACCAAAAAATGTTTCTATTAATTTCAAATTTTAAGTAAAATAAACCTGATAATAAGAGAGCATCTTATATGGCTGGTTTACACTTCTTGAGTTGATTAGTAGTATCTAAATTTTAATTTAAAATTGAGGGATTTAAATTTGAAAGTGTCAGATAAACTCTCAGTTCACAACTTGAATAAAATCACAAGGGTCTAGCAACACAGAGCGTCGTATAACGTCCCATGTTTATAGTATTGGAAATCGCCTTTTCATGGTAAAAAAGATGTTAAAAGTGCGTTGCCATGCTAAGGGTATGTCAGGCTTGTATTTGGTGCATAATAAGTAATTGTAGTTATTGCATTGTAATAATATAAACTTTTGTATTATATTGTTTGAAGTTATTACCTTATACTTAAAACGTAATCCTTATGTTTTTTCGTTTTGACCTCTGATTTTATTGGGACGACTGAATCGATTTAAAAGGGCTTTCAGTAAAAAATAATAAAGGGCAACATAGTAAACGCTAACTTTTATCCCAAAATTCCTAAAAAGTAGCAAATTAATTAGAAAAAAGCGAACATAGTCGCTGGAACAGGTTGTTTAAAATTAATTCGTTTTAACATATCAGATTGATACACGCGATGTTTTATTTGTGAATCATTCGACAAAAACAGTTTCTCCAATAATGCAGTCGGTAAACCATGCTTTAAATGACACGTGACATGCACTGTTCGATGACGATAATTGGCCGTGACAGTGTCACATTAACAAACATTACCACACGCTGTAATATTACATATATATATATGTTACATGTAATAACAACTAAATTATGTAATATTAAAAAATGTAAATACATAATTTTATAAAATAATTTTACACCACATTGTGGAAGAATATGTTGGTACGAATATATGTTAGGTTACACCTTTTTACACACATATTTCGTGAAGAAATTACATTCATTTCACAGGAAGTATAAATGCGATTCATGTCTACATTTTATTTTTTATGTTAGGTGCTAGGAGACCAGCTAATATGTACGTCTAAATGAAGATACATGAGTAACTTTTACTACATAATATTAATTGTTTTAGATCTTTATGACGTGTATATATTTGTTGGATGTATTATCTTATTAGTTTAGTAGGTAAGTGTACCTCAATTCTAAAATTGTTATTTGTTTTCACTTTGGTAGATTTTTTTCTATTTCCCTTTTTTTATTTTTTTTTATAGTATTTGTATGTTTTGTTCATATCTCTTGTAGAGTATTTATATTCCTTGGTTCATATTAATAAATGATATTAAACAAAGGCTCATTTAACATTTAGACGTCACTTGAGTTTGACACACAATATGGAAGAACTACGAGTAGAACAACTGGTGTTTTATGTGGTAAAATTTTCTTTAAAACATTACTGAATTTTGCAATATTTTCGTAATTTTCGGATTTTCACACAGTACATTTTCTCTTTTTCAATTTGTGATAAATCTTCCACTCTCTACTGATCTCGCATTCAAATTAAAAAAGCACAGGAAGTCAAAATTCATAGCCCCTGAATTAAAGTGAACGTTTGCGGAATTCATTCACAAAGGTTAGCTAAAAAGGAAATACGTGAGTAACCGTTGTTCATATTGCAGTTTGAGAATTGTGAGCATTTGAAAATCTCAATTAAAAAATAAGTCGGTACTGGAAACCGACGATTAGACTTTTTTCGCTACGCTACCTATTATATCGCGTCTTTATGTGAGGCGTGAAGTCATTTCACTTCTTATCAGTATAGTCACGCTAACATTTTTAAATGAAACATTTTTTTTACGCGACAAAAGTTCCAAATAAAAAAAAAACATTAAACCATAATGTCAATAATCCTCATAGCATTACTTCCCACTTATTCCGTAAAAAAGAAATTGATCAAACGCAACACAAAAAATGCCTTAAAAATCATATTTAATGCTTTACATTTTTTACTGTTGCCTTAAAAATAATAATAATTTAAAATTCATAAAGCGAAATGACACAAACTATCCCCCAACTATTTGTTAAATTTGTACTATACAAGTTGAATAAATTTGTAATTTTATATATCTACTCAAATAGGTATGTTTTAAGTAAGTATCTTCTTAGTTACGTATTTCAAACTCGTAAATAAATATAACAAAAGCATAATGAGCAAAATCATGTTATTTAGCGTGTCGACTGCTCTGTGGTAGATACAACAAATGCAGATATGCGTACGGTAGAGTGAATTTGCGAAGCAGTTTATTACGCCGAGGTCAATCTACCGTGAACTTCTTGAAAGACTGCCTTAAAGTCATCCATCATTGTCTGCGTTTGATACATTATGTAAAGCTAAATTCAGCGTATAAAATTAAGTATCGACAAGGTAATAAGAAAACGGTAAAAAGAAGCGAAAGTAACCGAAGTTGTTAAAGTTGAGTATCGGTTTTTTAATTATAAAATGCGGCTAATTTTAATATTGAATGCTGTTTCGAGATTAGATGCCAGCCACGAAGAGATCATTTATTCACGAGTAGAAATAATTAATTATAACGTTACTATAGTTTTGCCTATTTATTTCAACTAGTGGTCGCCCATAATTGGTCGAAATTCGACCATAATACATTTTAAAATCTTGTTGATAAGAACGCCATCTTCAAAAAAGATGTAAAATAAGCCTTTATTTTGCTAATTCCGCGTAAGCAGTGTAACCGTTGTGGCAAATAATCCTCCAAACGACACAGAATGTGACAAGCCTAACTGACGTTCCCACCACCCACCTCCGCGACCAGCACACGACTATAGGAAAAGTTTGGGAAACAATATAAATTGTCACGTTCTTTACACGTGACAACCCTACCTAAAGTTCCCACCTCCCACCTCCGCGACCAGATCACAAATAGAGTCCGAACACGGGAAACAAAACCACTTGTCACGTCCTTCGCCAACTTTGTCGAAGCACTCACCACAGAGAACACCAAATCGCACTCGACGTACGTTTCGCCTCTACACCGAGGCATCCTCAGGAATTCGACCGTACCGTACAAACGACGACACAAAAAAAAAAAAACGCTATCTTCATTTCTCAAGACCAACTACTTTGTTTCCAATCTTTTTAGTGCGCCATCTGTAATATTTTTTCGTTATCTTCAATATATTTATTTGTGTGTGTCAAATGCATGGTAGTGTGGGTAATGTTTTATTCATTGATTTAATGTACTTTATAAGTATTATTATTGAAAAATATTAGCGTGCTGCACTTATCTTACACATAAACTATAAGTGTGCCAAATTTTATGCTTCTGCGTCCGCGCAATTTTCGTAAAAAAGGAGCCAAAGTTTTGGCATCACGTATTAATATGTAGATTTTAAAATAGAGCCGAATTTCATAAAAAAATTAGATGTGATAGAATATCGAACATAGAAGAACAGAACATTTTCTTATCCTTGGAAGGGAAACAGACAGATCTCATGACGGTAAAAATATACGTCGCACGTAAAAGTAACAATAAGCTACCTTATTGGCTACTCTAAATAATAATGGTTTTCATAAATTTCACAGAGTTGAGACAATTCGTAATTGGGATAATCCGTCAGTTTTATTACTTACTGTACCAGAATGCTTTAATGGAATCATGTATTAGGATGGGGTTACCACCCCACGTGGGGTCCTGGGTTAATTTTTCGGATCTGGGTTGGTTGACGAAAGAAGTTATAAGTATTCAATCCTCAGCAATCAGCGAGTTCGTAGAACTTGCAAAATGAATTTGTTATAAAAGATATTCGCAAAAAATCGCCGCATTCAATACTATAAAATGGTTTATTCTCATTCATAAAAATAAATCGAACATGTGTCATCCAAAATGGAAGGAACCGGAATCACAGTTGACGCGCTCACGAATGTGGCAACATGGGCGAGGTTTCACAAGTCACACGGTAGGCTTTGTTGCTATACAAAAATATTTTACGGGATTGTAGAGTTCTACGATAACTATTCTACCCATAGTTTATATGCACTACACACCGCAATACTTGTGTATGATGCTGAAACTTTAGTTACACCAGTAACGTATTTTGGTGGAACATTAAGGTTTCGCATCATGTACGCAAGAGGTCCAGGTTTGCAACGAACTTTTTTTTTTTCTCAGTTACAATTATTTCTAGTAATAAAAACATATAATTGAATTAATTTATATCTGTTAGAGAAATGTGTTACTGAAAGTATCTTCACGCCCATATCCCCGTAGAGATAGGCAGAGGTACAACAATGAACCAGGGCACCCACGACTAGCCGAAGACACTAAGTCCCACAGTGTGATAGGTGGCAAGCCAATCGCCAACCGGGCACATATCCAATTACGAACAACATTTGTTTTATTAGAAAATTGGAAAAACCAAATTTTCTTTTTGTTGCCCAAACCAGGAATCGAACCCGGGACCTCATGCAGTCAAGTCCAACACCGTTACCGAGAACCGTTAGACCACTGAGGCGACTGAGATGTGTTAGGAACAAAACAATACAATAGACGTTTCAGCTTAACCACAAAACGTATTTCAAAATAAACGTGTTATTTAAGAACGTTGCCAAAAGGAAATTGCTGCACTGAAATAGGAAACCAGGAAAAAAAAGTGTGCTGCATAAACAAACCAGTGGTTGGTGTCAACGCATCGTGTGTCGCAATGTAATGGGTCAGAATCAGTATCTGACACTTATCTGTTGACTTACGATAAACCTCTATGCGTACGCGAGTTTTTTTACGTTTTAAGATAGCGAACTGGAATACGGTTCTTCTATAGATACCATAGATGTTACACGCTCGTTACCTTACGCCCGGGATCTTAGGAGACGCGTAAGTCTACTGGCTACCCTACCACAGAACACTATTTGATAGAGAGTATTATTAGGATCCCAGGGTGACCCCGCAGAAAATAACACATTGACATAGTTTTTTTGTAATTTATATCAGTGGATCCCAATTAGTTTCATTTATCTACCATTTTAAAATCAGACTTGCGTACCCCTTATTGCAGTAATGTTAAAAAAATTAAATAAGGTGCAATGTAGTACATTTATTTTTTCATCAAAAGACAATATAATAGCAGAGAGTCTTTGTCGAGTTGAAGTCGGTGACAATGTTTAGTTTTTAAGCTCATATTGTATTTAAGAGATTGTTACGGGTACCCCTTTATGTCATACCCCTACCCTTACCCTTAGGGTTACGCGTACCACAAATTGGGAAACACTAATTTATATTATAATTTCTGCGCTTTCTTGTCCATTCCTAGACAAAGACCTCCTCCAAATAGTCACCATGTTTTGGCTCTCGATGTTAAGCGTACATTCACAGCACGTCAACTGCTACAACATTAACGCTAGTTTTAGGATCTCATACACTCTTATCTTCAAGAATATTTCTTCTCATTTCCGAATTACATTCAACAAAAAACAAAAGATTCAGTTTAAAACAGTTATGGTCAATGGGAAATAGCTGCACCGGAACAGGAAACCAGGAAGAGAATGTGTGTTAAACAAACAAACCAGTGGTTAGGTGTCAACGTATCGTATGTCGTAATGCAATGGGCCAGATTCAATATCAGACACTTATCTGT
>NJDC01000497.1:312557-326042 GCA_002245475.1 Calephelis virginiensis
GTGTGTGTATAACTTGATACTAATAATAGTTTAATCTGTGTACAATAGACTTAAAGCTATTGCCTAATTTAGTTGCACAAAAGTAGGAAATCAATGATAAGATATTTTTTTAATTTGCAATAACATTTAAAAAATTACGTTCGACTACGTTAGTACAAGGTCACATAATACACTGTACGCCGCGCGTAATCGCGTTGCGTATATTGGCTACTAGATGACGTTGTTTTTGGCTTGTATGAAAAATGTTATGTCATTTGTTCGGACGGGCGTATCCTTCCCTTTGAAATCATTGCAGGTGATATAATTTTGTACTGTGGTACAATTTCGGTTTGCGTTTTTAATATCGACTACTTTCAAATTTTCTTTATCTTATTTCCATTCAAATTTATCTATCTCTGATAATGTTTAACACTTTTTATGATTGCTAAATTGTTTGTATAGTTATCTTAATAAGTGTTAAAAATCATACCATAGGGCTAATTGTATCGCGGGGCTTGTTGTAACATGTTACAACATGCCCCAAGTTATGGTGCAGATACCTACTTACTACTTAGTAAACAGAAAAAAGATGACAAAATTAAAGGAAAAGGGAAAGGAAATGGAAAGGGAAAAGCCAAAGGTACATCAACAAATAATAAAAAGGAAGCGGACAGAGCTAAAAAAAGTGAAATATAAAATATATTACTAAATTTATAGGTTCCCTAAGTTGATATTATCCGCGGACAAGTTAACAAATTAAATCTAACCCCAAAGTAAGCAAGTTATATGCTTGTTTTATGGGTGTACCCAACGACATCTATATATAAAAATACTTAAATAAAAACCCAGACCTAGAAATACTAATAGCTATGTTAATTACATAAAAGGTATGTGTGTGATAAAGATAGATGTCTTCACTTCTGCTGTTCAAAAGTACACCTGGAAGAAGTGAATCCGATCCTACAGCTAAAGAGTAATTTACGGATAAAGTAAGGACCCGTATCAAGTAAAGTATTTTACAAAGTTAATGTACACTACAGTTAGCGTTGTACAAGGATTATACAGTGTAAACTCTTTATAACGTTATCCTTTATAACGATAAACTCCCTATAAAGTAGAAGTGTACACAACTTGGTTGGTTTGCGTTATAACCCTTACATTGATACACTCTTTATAACGATACAGCCATTCTCTATTACGAAGAAATGTGTTCATATTTTAACAGTAAATACATATTTATTATCGGTATTATTGTTTATGTTATCTTATCAGGTAAGCTCCGAAACATCTGAGGTCGTAAACGGTCGGTCTTGCTTTTGTTATTCTTAATTGCCTTGAACACGTGAAAAATGACGCTTTGTTTTCTTGGAAGTGATGGTCTTCAACCAAGCATACACGGTACCTATCGTATTATCAGTCGTAAACCAACATTGAAACTGTTAACATGGCCAGTAAAAGAAAAGCGATTTGTGTTGACAAAAAAGTTTGTGTGATACGTGCGATTGAAAAAGGAGAAAAGAAAAGTGACGTTGGAAGACATGTGTAAATAACATATGTACATACATATATACATATATACACATATGTAAATGCATATTTTATCTCAGACTTATTAAATATTATTGTAAATTTGGTTGTTTTATTTGTTCACTCCATATAACGATAACTCTCTATAACGATGAAAAATGCTCAGTCCTTTGAATTTCGTTATAGAGTTTACACTGTATTTTTAGAAAGCAGTATCTATAACTTTTCACGTAAGTCATAAAATAATCCCAAGTCCCCTACAAGAAAGGCAGACATTTATGTGTTTTAAGAATCTGTTTGGTATGTTGATGCATTCCAGTAACCAGTCTGGCATCGGCCTTGTCTAAGACATGTATAATTAGCGTGGGCTCAAAGGTCATTGTCATACACTTGGAGCTTAAAATATAATGCTTAGATTCGATTTAAACTTGAACTAGAATTACAGATTTAAAACACTCAAGTTTTTAGAGCAAAATGCTAACTGACATTACTTTATAAATATCTTTGGAAAAATAACGCGAACTGAACCTCATAGTAAATAAGATTCGTAGACGCTCGTGATATGAATTCTAGTCAATGATATAAATAATACTCAGGGGAAGACAAGGATGTGCTGTAGTAAAAAGTAATAAGAGACAGCCTAAAAATAACAAACTTTATTCACTATATTGAACACAGATAAAAAACATTCATACCTGCATATTAACATCCAGACCTTAAAATACCTATACGTTTATAGGACCCAAGAACACAAACGGCAGCGTTAGGTGTGTACGCTAACCCATCGCCTATGAAGAGTTTAATTGGTAATTGTTATTTTGGGTAGTAGCAAAAAAGCCGAGGGATTTCCCTATAGCAAAAAATTATACGCTGCCGAAACACTAGAGGCCTGAGGCAAAACAAAATCTATTGGAGACAGTAAAAAAAATTACCGGAAAAAAAATATTTATTACAATTGCGTATAAGTTGTAATACGACGATGCTAGATTAACTGACAAGTACTTTACGTTATTAGTAGGAAAACAATAGATACAAAAGAATATTTATATTACAATTGTCATAATGAAAAATTTCCCATGTCTTCATATGTCCTTAGATGTTCGTTTGTCGTCGTTCTTTGATATTTGATCGGAATGAATAAAATATAACAACCAAAAAATTTAGAGAAGGCAAGAGGAAAAATGCTATGGTCGCTGTCATTAGCAAAAAAGGAGATAAAAATGAAAGATCTATAAGAAAGAGGGACAGAAACTCAAGATATTCAAACTTGAAAATAAATAATTGCATATGCATATTTTAAGCAATGATCATTATTAATCTCCTGATTATTAATAACCGCGTTTTGACTAGATTTCAATTAAAACCAACAAATTCAGCTATTAGTACTTACATTATTTTTGAAATATCTTCTAAGTAGCTCAGATCTTTTACGAGTCGTATATATCAACGAGTAAACATATAATGATACATAGTCTACATAGATTGATGCTTCATATGGTCCAACATTCAAAAAGCTATTAAATAAAGGCGGCAATGATCAAAATCACATTCCATGCAGTCTATTACTATAACAATATAAAAACGATATTAAATCGATGCCACAGCGAGTTAATCCTTTTCAAGGCAAAGTAAAGCCGCGGCCATGGTATTTATAAATAAGACTATAGGTAGTATCTACAAATAAAGGTATTCTTTCGTAGCCGATTGAAGATCGCAAATGGCAGTGACACTACTACTTGTATCGTACAACTATATATATATTTTTTAGTATCTTCACGCCCATATCCCCGAAGAGGTAGGCAGAGGCACAACCAGGGCACCCACGACTAGCCGAAAACACTAAGTCCCACAATGTGATAGGTGGCAAGCCTATCGCCAACCGGGCACATATCTAATCCCAAGCAACATTTTTTTTATTACAAAATTGGAAAAACCAAATTTTCTTTTTGTTGCCCGACCCGGGATTCGAACCCGGGCCCTCATGCAGTCAAGTCCATCGCCTGAACCGCTAGACCACAGAGGTAAAATAGTTTTTGTCTTCTTATTTGATAGGCATTCATTTTAACTAAATGTTTTTTGACTGAGTCTGGTTTCATCGTGGAGGCATTGCGCAAAGGTTAACGCTGGCCAGCCGCATAACTACTGCGTTGGATTGCTACAATACTACAGCTACCTGCGGTTTGTTACTAGCTGCGGAATCATACCTTTATAATTACTTTAAATGTCACTGCCGTTCAATTGCACCTGTAGCTTTAGCTCCTTATATTTAACAGCAGAAACTTGCGAAATTATGGGAATTTAACATCAAATTCCTGGACAAATTATTCCAATGGCATTTTGATATGTTTGCAAAGGACAAACATTGCTTACAATACATATACAAACTTTTAATTAAATAACCCAGTCTTTTAGATTAATGGGTTTGTTCTTTTAGGACCTTCGCTGAATTGTGTAAGTTTACTGGGGCTGACCCCCAGTGTTTAGGTTGAGAAACTATACAAGTATACAACTAGCAGACCCGTGCCCACTTCGTTGGTCAAATAACATTCCATTTTGGCCGCATTTCTTTACTTTTATCGAAATAAAAAACCCAAAAGTAATATGTATCCAATTATTTTTGATTTTTTTTGTTTAACTACAATAAGCCTATATCACATCTGAATAGTCTGGTTTTCTCTTAATGAAAGAATATTGAAAGACTTCACTCTACAAACAAAAAAACATTGGCACAAGTTAGAACGCACGGTGCTTAGTACAACACCTTAAGGGGCCATGTATGCTAAAATACGTCAGCAATATACTGTTTTTTTCATACAAAGCAATTATGGATTTTTGCGACAAAAATACACAAGATTAACATTAATATGCTTTATAAGACTAGTGTTTCCAAAACACGATTCATTTCACTTTGCTCGATAGAAAAAAATCAAAAAGTTAACCCTTTTTTGAAAGCAAAACCCAACTATCTACTTCAATTATGAAAATATCGACACCAGATTTAACATAAATATAGATAAGTATTATACCAAAAAGGTAACTGTTTCAGTTTTTAAATTATTTTTCAAATTAATTTTATAGTGTCAAAAATAGTGATTTGGCGCTTAAGACATTTACTTTAAAGCGCAATATTTCATAGTAATCATGGAACGGGGGAGTGCGCTGATGGGCTCTTCTGGCTGACTAAGTATGGGGCCTTAACCCTATATACCTAACATTAGTATAGATTGCTAATATGCTTACGACACAAAACTTTGCACAGAGTTTTCTCGTCCTATTTTACGTGTGAGCACTTACTGAGGCCTTAAAAGTTGAAACACAGAAACAAAAAAAAATGATTTATGAACAGCCGGGTAAAAAACCCCTACTATTTCGATAACAATATCGTGACTAGAGAATCACGAGTAAATCAAATCGAGTAATTTGTACAACCGGCACGCTTGTGTTGTTTGTCATACAGTCGTGACTCCAAACATTGGATAATTATAGCCAAATGTTTCGCTGATAACCCGGTAATAGATCGCACAACATGTTACATGTAAAAGTGTTGCTTTGCGATTTTTTTTTGTGACTTTTACGTACCATATTGAATTTGGAGTAACATTTCAACACATCTCTTTATAATTGTAGAAATGCTTTAATAATTGTTGATCTGCCATCTTCAAGATTTCGCTATATTTTGTACCCATATAGTGAATCTTATATATCTAGTCAAAAGAAAAATGTAACAGTTAACAAATCAGTTGCAAAATTAGACCCATACTAAACCATTAATACTGATAATATTCCTACAACATGTTACTAAAATTTAAAACATTAGTAAGTATTCATTCACGCCCATATCCCCGAAAATGGCAGGCGGAGGCACACCCAGGGCACCCATGACTAGTCGAAGACACTAAGTCCCACAATGTGATAGGTGGCAAGCCTATCGCCAACCGGGTTCATATCCAATCCCGGTCAAAGTTTTTTAATTACAAAATTAAAAATAAACATTTCCTAATTTTTTTTGCAATCCGACCTGTGGATCAAATCCAGGATCTTAAGAAGTCAAGTCCGACACCGAACTATTAGACCACAGAGGCGATTTAAAATTTAAAATAATAAATTTACAAAATGTGCCTTTTAATAATATAATAAATAATTATAATAAGAGTTAGTTTATCAATAAAAAAATAGTTGTAACAGGCAGCTACGTATTTGTAAGTACAAAGCATTTGCCTGGTTGGTCGAATGGTCGACATTTTGATAAGCTGTATTAGCACGATATGAATGGGAAAACTTCGTTCATTAAAATCTTGGGCCAAGAGAACAGTTAGATGAGGACAGAGAACATGCTCATAAAAATAATGTACGAATAATGCAAAACTAATCTACACATACATGTGTACTACACCACAGTGTTAAACCAAAAATTGTTTGAATTTCTTTGGTTTTGTGGAATAAATAGAAAAAAAAAAATTAAACTCTTTAATATTTTATTCAATTTTCTCTTTGTAAATTTAAGTTTTTCAAAATAATAAAAATTGTCACCTCGGTACCGACATCGGGAGCATTAAAAACTACGAGAAATAACTGTACAGCCTTCAAGCCTTTGACCAATTAAATAGTAAAATTTCAAACTTTTTGCGATTTAAACCTAAATTCAACGTAACTACTCTTTGTATAAAAAGTATACTGAAACAAAACAAGAGTAAGAGAAGTGATTACTACTTTGTCGTGCAACAAAAATATCAAAATACCCCAATGGGCAATTTATTCAATGTCTCGCTTGTTAAGTGCTCTAAGTACAACCAGCTACCTGACGGGCGTCGTTCTCAGAAATGCTCTGTAAAAAATCTCATCCCTATGTTCCCACAAAGCTAGCCACAGGAGAAGATTTCAAGTGTCTTTTTTATTTTCGTCTCTATTTGTACAGAGCTATAATAAATTTTAATGTAACTCAAGTGATACAAAAACTTTAAAGGAAGATAAGCATATTGTCTTTGTACAATATCTTACTTTTTCACTAACGATAAAGGTATTTAAGAACTTCGACTTTGCCTGTGTCTGTTATCCTCAATACTGTGAATAAACGATAAATGTCATTTAAATTAAAATTTACCTAAGGGGAGGGGGGATACAACAACACTAGACCTATCCTACCTCCCATATACTTTACCTATTTTTTTTGTATCCATGGAATACCTGAGACTTACACTAGCTCGTCATATAATGTATAGCTTATAAATAAATAAATAATAAATAAATATCCCTGGACAAGTTACACAAATTGAATCTAATCCCAAAGAAAGCAAATGATATGCTTGTGTTATGGGTGTCATTCAACGATTTTAATACATTGAAATACTTAAATAGATATCAAAATATTATATATATTTAATAAACACCCAGACCCGGAAATGCAGAAATCTAAATGTTCATCACACAATTGCTTGCCCCCGTCGGGAATCGAACCCGAGCCTCGCAGTTGATCGTTGTTGTTAGGCGTGTATGCTAGCCACTAGACCAACGATATAATATTAGGAATTATACTCTAGACCTCTTAAAAGTAACCGTTAAACCAAAGGGTTAAGAGATATTAAAATGCACATACATTCAAATGCACATAATGTGCATATTTATTCGTGCAGAATACATTAGGCAACAGTAAAGCCGTTAGGTTTAAGTCGGGATCCGATTACATGAAGACTTGCTTAATACGGAGTGCAGTCATTGAATAGGTTGCAAAACTACACCGGTACGAGGAAAGGCGGTATTGGGGACGTAAGGTGACACCCGCGTTTGTGGTAATAGGTGATCACTTGATCACTGACTCGGGTTCGATTACAGGCGCAATATTATATTCAGCAAACATAACATCAATGCTAGTTCACTATTACTACGTATCATATCATATACGTAATATGTACAATCTAAACTAAATAAAATAAAGATATAAGATACAGATAGGGACGCTCTTGAGATCTGAACGATTTTTAACCAATATATTCACTAAAATTATTTGTTTCTCGGTTTCTCCAAACAGCGTAGATATCAGATATAAGATGTTTATAAGTGATAAGGAAAACAGTACAAGTGTTTCCTTCTTTTAAAAATATGAATAAGATGTTTCAAATACAGACAAATACCTCTACTAATCTAATTATAACTAATCTCAATTAATAGTAAAATAGAGTTAGATTAAGCGAGTCGGTTTCAAAAATTAAAGTGAGTATCTATCTACCACAGTAGTAGGTAATACTGACAACAATAAATATTAATATTTATTAGTTGCCAGGGCAGTAAGTAGTTTTGGGATGTGAAAATAAGAAATACAAATACATGTACATTACAAGAAAACTCGCAACTCAGTTAGGTACTAAACCGATGTTAATGAAACTAGCCTGTTTGATCATAATGATGCTTAATATGATTTTCTTTGGCACAGGTGTGGGCTATAATACTAATTTAGTTGATAGATAATTTAAATATCCTTTAAAGAGTAAGGTTATGGTATGATTCATGACACACAGTGATTTGTTTAGTCTGTATTAAGATTGCTCTAAATATAATACTTCAAGATACTGAATGCATCTGTTATAGCACTTATGATCGTTCAAAATCAACCAAAGAATTCAATGAAAATACACTGATATGCTTAAGGCCCCATACATAGTCAGCCAGAAGAGCCAATCAGCGCACTCCCCCGTTTCATGAGTACTATGAAATATTGCGCTCTAAAGTAAATGTCTTAAGCGCCAAATCACTATTTTTGACATTATAAAAGTTATTTGAAAAAGAATATAAAAACTGAAACAATTGTCTTTTAGGTATAATACTTATCTATGTTTATGTTAAATCTGGTGTCGATATTTTCATAATTGAAGTAGTCAGACGGGTTTTGCTTTCAAAAAAAGGTTAACTGTTTGATTTTTTTCTATCGAGCAAAGTGAAATGAATCGTGTTTTTGAAACACTAGTGTTATAAAGCATATTAATGTTAATCTTGTGTATTTTTGTCGCCAAGATCCATAATTGCTTTGTATGAAAAAAACAGTATATTGCTGACGTATTTTAGCATACATGGCCCCTTAAGATACAGACACACATACACGTGTTAGGTGGTAATTTAAATTGGATTGATTTTTTAAATATAACTATGAACATATGTTGAAAAACTTAAAGGACAGCATAGCAAAAAAGATTTAAACTTAGTTTAATTTATTAGTTTCAATATTTATATTACTTCCAAATAATCATAACTAATTTTACTTTCGTTAATTTTTACTTACAAAATGACCAACATTATTAATATCGTAAAGTTTTGAATTTGGTATTGCTTAATGTAAACTAAATGACACCTATTAACTTGGGTCTTACAAAGAGTTTTCGCGCCTTATTTTCGAAAGTTGGCTCTTGTCAAATACACGCGGGAAGTCAAACAAACGATTGACACTTCACAGGAATTGATAAAAATTTGGCTACGTTAGTGTAAGAATTACTTTTAGTAATTGATACTTATACATGTGCAAGGTGTCTTCGATATGTTACACTTAACACAAGTTCATTCCCATCAATAAAAAGTGTACATATCCTTAATACGATGACCGAAGATTGATAAACATGTAATGAAGAATGTAGTATCAAGCTGCAAGCTGAAGCCTAAATCTTTTCCCTACACGTTTCGAGGACTGTGTCACTCAGTTAAACAATTCACACTTTAGAAACGGTCATTACAAAGGCAGCGTATCAATTCGACATCGGGTAAAAGCAAATGTCAAAAACAAGAATACTACACCTTGAATTCCCATGCCTGATTTATCTTTTGTCTAGAAAGGTCCATTCACCCTCATGTCATACCGGCAGTGACAAACACACAACTTGCAACCTTATTACAATCCGTTTTGAAACAATCTCCAACGTTTTTTTTTATTTACCTATACAAAACAAACGGAAACGCCGACTCTAAACAAGAAGATTCTCAAGGTGGTCTACAGTATTTGTATAGCAGTTATTAGTGCCCACAAAGCAGGAATTATGACATGTAATATCAGTGTTTTGGCGTCGTCTCATAAATCTAAGGAAATTAATATTCTAAAGTTTGAGTCGAATTAGGATAAACATATGGAAATAAATCACCAAGTAAATTATATCACTGATATGCCACTTTGTGGTTGTGAATTATTGTATCCGTGACCCGCATCTAAGTGTAACATAAATCTTCAATTTGGGCGACTAAAGCTACATTAACCTTAATTGTAATACGATTAAAGTGTTATTGCTATCAAATGATAACCGACTTTTTATTTACATGTAGGTTTCCATTATATTATTTTAGGTTTGCGATTATGTGATACTGATAATTTTTTATAGCATTTCGTTTATCGTGGACATACATCATCGTCATCATCGTTTCAGCTCTATTGGCATTATATGTCTTTCTTACAATCTGCAAAATTAAACATTTCTGGAAGATAAAAGGAACAGCAGCCGTCGTCGAATTTGTAGCTTTTTCTAGCTCTTTCACAGGAATCGATTAAGCTATCAGAATCAACAATAGCCTGTGAAAGTATTTGGGACAAGATACCTTTTACTCATGTTGGTTCTTGGCCGCTGTGTTAAATAGAATATCTGCCTTCCTGCAAGATAACTCGTAAAAGGCTAGCAAATGTCAAAAAGGATCACCACCAAACAAAAAAGCTGGTACACCTCCGCCACAAGACACCAATGCTTCTACATCTATGGTGTCCATAGGCCATGGTTGTCACCATCAGGACAGCCATGTGATCGTCGTCAAGATCACGATAAAATGTTAATTTCGGAGAAACATACACATTTTCACATTTACGTTTTATTAACTGAACTAAATGAATGCAGTGTTGACGTTCAATGACATATTATGGACGCTGGACATACAGGATGCTGGCATTCAAATGTTTTCGTTAATCCCGTTAGCTTAATCAGCTCATTTGTAGCGTATTAAAGCTGTCCATCATAATAATACCTAGCTTATAGCGCGATACATACAGTTCTAACTGTGATTTCATTTTTTAAAATTTGTAAGAGAAGCAGACAAACCTAAGTTTTAAAAATACAAAATTATGTAAATAGCATAAATAACAAGATTAGAAAGATTGACAAAACAGATATATACAATGCGAATGTGGATGGATGTAGGTACCGGGGGAGAACAAGGTTGATTGTTTTCCACTCCACGATCAGATCACTCAGATATTATCCGAGGGTGGTGTCAAGAATCCCCCGTGTTGGTCCGGGCTACTTTGCAGAATAGACCATCTGCCTTTCTGCCAGGCAGCTCGTAAAAGGCGAGCATAGGCTTACCGTCACTAACACCGTGACATTTGACTAGGTGGTAGAGTTTCGCAGCGACTCACCCGGATTGGTACCACCGCCTTACCTATTCCTGCCGCCATAACGTCATGACGTGTTCCGGTTCGGAGGGTAAGGTAGCCGGTAAACTTACTTTTGCTCGAGGCCTAACATCCCAGCCTCAGGTTGCCAACGCACCATTATCACCTTTGGTGTCTCTAGGCGGCGAGAATTTCTTACCATCAGGAAATCCGTCTGCTTGTTTGAAAAGGGTAATGAATGTGAAGGAAGCCAGACAGGTTTTGTCAGTATCGTGAAGTCTGGCACTCGCTACTCTCTGCCTACCCCGTAAGGGACTTGGCGTGAAGATATGTGTATATCTATAAAAAAGAAGTTCTTTCATGCCCATATCCGCGAAGATGTAGGTAGAGGCACAACCGGGGCACCCACGATTAGTCGAAGACACTAAGCCCCACAATGTGATTGGTGGCAAGCGCATTGCCAACTGGGCACATTAAAAAAAATGAAAATAAACACATTGCCTCTTTGCCCCGGGGATCGAACTCAAACACATGAGATTTTTGGGTTCGATCCCCGGGTAGTAGTGAAAACTTTCATAAGTATGTTAACCGAGAATAGCTTGAGGATAAAATGGTTATTCTCTTGAGCAAGATTTATCTATTCAGCTACGGCTGCTAATCAATACCTCGCCGAATCATGGGTTAATACGAGTCATACAGGTAACTTTTTACAGTTATTTACAGTTTTTTCTTGAGGCTGTAGAATCTGCCATTATTTCTTCAATTTTAATTAGCATCAAGTTATTATCCGACAGCAAAATCGAGTTCAAGTTATTCAAACTTAGTTATAAGTAGTCATTATCAGTCTAAGGTATAGCGGTGGCAACCTTGCTCATCGAATGAGATTGGATTGATTACATGAAGCTTTCGTACTTTAACTGTACAAAAAAAGTTAAGAGGTGTCAAGGGACACCCGTATGGCACGAAGTTCTCTCTCTCTCTCTCTCTCTCTCTCTCTCTCAACCTCTATCATTCACTATCAATATCTATCAATCTCTACCAATTTATATCATTCCCTATCTCTATCTATCTCTCTTATAGAAAGAGAGAGAGACAGAGAAACAAGCGCAACTTGTCGTGGCAACTTTCAACAACAATTTTTTTCCGTCTAGTCCCCTTTCACAATGCGCAATAACTAGGGAACTTCGTTCCAGTTACATAAAACGGCACCAAAATTGACCAATTTTACTAAAAGTACAGGAAGATTAACAAAATTGCGTCCATTTTTTTTCTCGATCCCATCAAAACTCTGGCTGTGACTTACTGAAGAACTTAATAAACAAAAGCATTCCATCCACACATACATGAAATACGCCGCCATGTTGGGACTAATTTGAGGAGAGAAGAAGGAACTGGTGATAATAATAACAACTATGCGTTAGTTTTCACGAGTACGTATCCTTCACGTAGACCGTAGCAGACATTGATTAAAAAAAGAGCTGTAAAGTGCTGTTAAGCTGTTTCTGAAGGTGTAGTGTTTATTAAGTAATATTTTTGTGGTGTAGCGATATGATGAATCCATCGGACGCCAGTAGAATTACCTATTATTTTAGATTACTCCATTATTGTATTAGCGACAGCCAGATTAAATGGTAAAGTTTTACAATGGGTCGCCCGAATTGGAACCGCTATCATTTTTCAGTATCTTCTACAGTAACTTCATAGCTGGTCAGTGTCAGGTTTCCATTACATGGGAAGCTGGTAACTTACACAAGATGCTTAACATCCTAGGCTCGAGTTGGTAATGCACCATTTACATCTTGGACGTCTTTACACGACACATTCAAAAATCTGTCGGTTTGTTTGCTATTATACGTTATAAAAAAGAAATTCATGTACATATAAAGTTAAGTTACTCACATACCGGGTTGTCAACCGGCGTTTCCAATATTGTTATCGTATCCAAATTAAATTTGCAAGCAGCCAATTAATTCCTTCTTTGTGAACTCGTTTCGAAGCTAAGAAACTCGATAAGGCTTTATCGGCCATTGACTTCCTCACAATACGCAACTGTTTACCTATTTTATTGCAATTGCGTGCTTATTTTGTAACATTTAATACATAAGATAAAAGAAATTCCTTTGATCAATCTTACGTACTGGATCAGGGACTCAAAATCATAAACCTTCGGAACAGAGTGCTATCATTTCCGATTTCCTACAACTTCCTGCCATTTACTAAGCTCACAGAGATCAACTTGCAGTAAATCACTTCAGCAATATCCGGTACGACCTATAAGATTTCGGTTTGCAGGTCGTTTCACGTATTATATATGTACATTATAGTAACGCTATGGTTTTCATGTATTCTTTGTAGACAGTCAAGACAGCGAAGGCGATAGGATTTGGCGAGCTTTGGTAGATCTAACCGCTTTATAGTTTTTGCTGACAAAACGTCAGTAAGGTATCCAAGACCTACCCAAGAGCCTTTAGTTTCCAGCCTTGAAATCGGCCATCAACACCATTTTGCCTATAAGCACACTATACGTTTTGTGTATTTATGCTCTAACACTAGCTGTTTCCCGCAGCACAGGAACAAACACACACACACACACACACACACGCACACACACCCACGCACACGCACGCACG
>NJDC01000497.1:328081-340135 GCA_002245475.1 Calephelis virginiensis
ACAGGACTTGATAGGTAAGTAGCAGGAGGAGCTTGCTACTCTTGCCTACGCTTTTAGCTACAACATATTCTGTTTTTTAGAGTTGAGTAGTTTAGTTTAATCGCCTCTGTGGTCTAGCGGTCCGGGTGTTGGACTTGACTGCATGAGGTCCCGGGTCGGCCAACAAAAAGAAAATTGGATTTTTCCGATTTTCTAATTAAAAAAAAATGTTGGTCGGGATTGGAAATGTGCCCGGTTGGCGATAGGCTTGCCACCTATCACATTGTGGGATTTAGTGTCTTCGGCTAGTCGTGGGTGCCTTGGTTGTACCTCTGCCTACCTCTTCGGGGATATGGGCGTGAAGATACTTTTTTTTTAGTTTAACCAAAAGAAGGAGTAAGCTCTCCATTTTTGTATACTGTCTACGAAAACGGAAAATATATATTGATGTATATGCGATTTGTTAAACATCCTAGATGTTTATCAAATAACTATTTCTAATACATTATAGTGAAATTAAATAAATTCTCATTACAAATACAATGTTATTTAAATATCATTTGTAAATCTATTGAGTCCTGCAGATTGGCAAATTGTAATGTCAGCAGCCAGGTTATCGCAGGTGAAAGGTTGTCAAATGGACCGTGATGTTTACACTCGTGACCGCTGTCGTCTCTTGCGATGTCTCGTATACTTCCTTAATGGGATTGTTTTAATATCTCTTCAATATATTTTTATATGTATATGTTGTTCGGACAAGAAAAAAACATGTTTAACGCCACGGAGCGGTATACACATTTTTATTTTTTCTTCTCTTGTAAGCAAAAAAAAATTAACTATTGGAGTAAATGTATCCCGAGTCTGCAATTACGTCGATCTTTAGGTCCGTTGTTATCAAATGTTTTTAACAGATAGAAGGAATTTAGCATTTGAAAATTGAAATATTTTTATCTTATCGTGTCATATTGAAATAATCAGAGTCAGAAAAAAACTTTATTCATATGACCATATAAACTTGTGAGCCTCGACATTTTTATAAACTACTACATGATCGGAATCGCAGCCACAGACTAAGAAGATCAGGCGAAATAAATTTTGTTGAGTTTGTCTTTTTTCATTACTAATTGTAACTAGAAAGAAATAAACCAGAAAATTTAATAAACTAAAAAAAAACAATAAAATTATTTATTCAAAAGACATACATCTTCACAATTATGTCGAGATACACACGAGTATTATTGATAGTCTCTTGAAGCGTTGACTAAAAGGTATGCTATGATTTTAACGAAGCATTTATTTACTTTATAATTGGCACTGAGAATAGCGATATTATGTTTTCAACACTGGTCACAGTAATGTGAGAAAGTTTGAAAATAAACATTTGTATGCGAAGAGAACTGAAATAAAGGGATTTCAAAGGTTTAAGGTGTACTTACTGGAACAAGTAAATATAATGATTGTATATCTTAGCAACGCTTTCAACAGGGATGGAAGGTACACCGCAGATGTAGGAAGGAGAATGTGTAAGGAAAGGATAGGAATAGGGTGGAGGGATAGGAAGTACAAAATGTATACTTTAAAGTGATATTCTGAGACAAAGCGCTTTACTTGCTTTGCCTAATTCTGTGCTTATCCTAACATTACTTTATGGAGGCAAGAGTTGGATATGTCCGAAAAATATGTGGAATTACGCTCACCTAACGCATTCGCAATAGCAATCAGGAAGACAGTGCTGTAAAAAGAATGAAAATGAAAGTTTATTAAATTTAATAAAGTTTATTAAATTTTCTGGTTTATTTCTTTCTAGTTACAATTAGTAATCAAAAAAGACAAACTCAACAAAATTTCTTTCGCCTGATCTTCTCAGTCTGTGGCTGCGATTCCGTTCATGTAGTAGTTTATAAAAATGTCGAGGCTCACAAGTTTATATGGTTATGTGAATAAAGTTTTTTTCTGACTCTGATTATTTCAATATGACACGGTAAGATGGAATGGCAAGTACACCGCAGATGTAGGAAGGAGAACGTGTAAGGGAAGGATAGGAATAGGGTGGAGGGATAGGAAGTACAAAATGTATACTTTAAAGTGATATTCTGAGACAAAGCGCTTTACTTGCTTTGCCTAATTCTGTGCTTATCCTAACATTACTTTATGGAGGCAAGAGTTGGATATGTCCGAAAAATATGTGGAATTACGCTCACCTAACGCATTCGCAATAGCAATCAGGAAGACAGTGCTGTAAAAAGAATGAAAATGAAAAATGGATACCCATACCTAGTCAACCTAGATCTGATTCCACGATCGAATCAATTGGGTAACATACGAGGGTGGTATCAGGAGTCTCTGAATGAAGGCAATCGTGATATATGGCACTCAACACACTATGCCTACATCGCAAAGGAGTTAGCGTAAAGTTAGGCTTATGTGTGTATGTAATAAATTTTCCAAGTTCTAAATTTACTATGTTTTTGCTAAACAAGCAGGTTGTGCTCCAATTTCGATGATTTTAATACCAAAAAAGAGGATATATACCTACTATCTACAACTTAACCCATTTATATTTTTACACATAATTATTTTTGACGTAGTTACTCACAATTACAAAAACATAGCGCCTTAAGTTAGCCGTATAAAGTAATCTGTAATGTAAGACATGACCCGGCAATTTACCTTTTCCAAACTAGCAACAACTAGTAATAAATAGTTTAAACCGCGTGCGGCATGGCTTTATCATTGGATGGTTTTGAAATTATCTCGAGGCGAGACGTTTTTATGGTCCACATCGGAATCTGGGCGTTTTTTCCCAATGCGGCCGTCCGAACGCCCAAACAGGTTTTTAGACAGAGAGGTAATGCATCAGCCTGGAAACGTTTTTATAGAGCCGCGCCGACCGCCTTGCCCAAGGAACACGATGTAATGAACTATGTCAATGAAAGTACGAGGATATTAGGATAAATAATAAGCTCTAGAAGATCAAGAATAGACTTGAAAGTACTAGGGTGTCAGAAAACGTTGTAAGCTCTTATTTAGTTTATAATTCTATAATAAAGTATATAACTAATAGTACATATTAGAAGCTTTGTTAGACTTGTATAGATAGTTGTAAATAGGTAAGTATTTAGAATTTTTATGGTTATAAAATAAAAATAAAAATTGTTCCTGTGAAAAAACATGAGGTATGTCCTTATCCCTCTGGTTCATAAGAACCTAATCTCAAAATCACCTTTTCCCAAAATGTCTGAAATCTTTGTCTTATTTGTTTTTATAGTGAGTGTTTCAAGTAAATCAGAAACTTAATAACCGACAAAGAAGTGGAAGAGTTAAAATTGGTAAATAGAATAAATTAATTTTTTTAGTTACTTAAACTTTAGAAAATTAATTATCCCTTTCTCAATTTCTTTAAGGACAAACATCTAAAATTAATGAAAATGAACCTCGCCCGGATGTTCCCCAAATGACCTCCGAAGTAGGGCGAATCCGTAGAAACCCGGATAACATTTCTGGAAAAGTCTTTGGGTAAGTACTCTAGAGTATAATTTTTTTATTAAATCGCATTTCTATAACACTAATGCGTCGCCCGATTTAATTTTTTCCCGCTACTTTTCCTGCTACTTTTCCCGCTATTGTGCTATCTAAGTGCTGGTTATTGCGTAACCCCCCAACAGCTCATACCTATCTACACTTTATTAGCCATTTCAAAGAAAATAATAGTCCTTTGAAGTTGTAAAAACCTCGTGGTTAGCAACATACCTATTAGCCATAAAAAATATATAAAAATTGAGATTAATATTTATTTCTTAAAATACAGACAAGAAAAGTTATATGGCATTTCTAGTTTCTAAATAAATAAAACCTCTGTGGTCTAGCGGTTTAGGTGTTGGACTTGACTGCATGAGGTCCCGGGTTCGAATCCCGGATCGGGTAACAAAAAGAAAATTTGGGTTTTCCAATTTCCTAATAAAAAAAATATTGCTCGGGATTGGATATGTGCCCGGTTGGCGATAGGCTTGCCACCTATTTCATTGTGAGACTTAGTGTCTCCAGCTAGTCGTGGACGCCCTGGTTGTGCCTCTGCCTACCTCTTCGGGGATATGGGAGTGAACGATAGTTTTTTTTCAATATTTAATAATAACGCTGAGCATGAATACTGATACCTACATACCTACCTACCTACCTAGAATATTCATACTAAGCTCAAGAGCAACATTAAACGACATGAAGAATTTGGATTAGGTAGGTAGGTAGTTTGATCACTGCCGTAAAAAAATCCAATGCAATGAAAATAAATGATTTTCTGGTACCTAGGTAGGTAGTAAGAAATAAATGCCGAAGCTATCGACAGTACGTCACCAACTTAACTGGGAGGACGAGTCCGTTACCTATTCTTCCAACCAGAACCCGAAAATGGCTAGGCAGTGGATAGTTGTTACTAGGTACTATGGACAAATCGTTGCAGAACTTAAGTAGGTAGGTGTAGGTAGGCAACACGGTGGTGACCGAACTGGGCTAGTAGTCTCGGTATTCTAGCGCCTTCCTAGTTAGAGCTTACACTTCACAGTGCTAGTTGCAAGTAAATGAAAGCGTTTAAGAGTTGACTTTAAGATACGTTTAAGAGCAATGTATGCAATTGGGAAGTGGCATTTCAACAGGAGCTAGAAGCGAACTGTGACAAGCCCTGAGGATGCAAACGACAGGTAAAGTTGTGGTCAAAAGTTTTGGAGTAGGACGGGTTGTTAAGGTTATTACACCATCAACCTGACATAATAGCCTAGAGATGGCCGAGAGACATGGATTGACATTCGTTATAGAATGATGGACTTTTGTATGAAGTTATCCAATATCTACATATACAGGTGAAACTATAAACCTTGTTGCAAATTTATAAAATAAAAAAAAGTCATGCAATACTTACGGACTGGTACTTTCTTGGGGTCATAACTTTCGACGAGCTCGTTGAGTTTTTCGATTTTTGTCCGAGCGACTTTGGATCTTTCAGTGATTCCTTCTAGCTGCGAAGTTAACTCACTAAAGATATCTTCTGCGAGGAACACTAAAGAGGCGAGCTGACGGAGTGCATTGCTTAATGTACAGTTAGTCACAGCCTGCAACTCCTCATCCGTGACCCTCGACTTCCCGTTCTCATCTCGCAAACTTGTTCGCGAGAGAAACTTGGGCTCCACTACGCGTTGCACGAAAGGCATGTCCACTAATTTTCAAAAACAACTTGAGCATTCATTCATCCATTCCCTTGCCGCGAATTAACGTATTTTGTTATCCATTCAATACACTTCACAAAAAACGTCAGGTAAACGCCACTTAAAATTAACCGACATCCTAGCGATTTTAATTACACTTATTTTGATAGCACATAAAAAATAATGCAAAACATAAGTAGTTTCATTGATAAGCTAATACTTTAAATTTATATTGCTCGGAAAAAGTTTTATGAAAACTTTTCGTGTCGACGAAATCCCGCCATTTCGAGATATTCGTCACATTCGAACAGCTCTACGCACAGCTCCAAGCTGAATGTACTGAGCGAGCAAGAGGTAAACACGACTAATGTTGCCATGTCGATACCATTGGCTCCCGACTCTCTCGAATAGTTTTAGAAAAATATTTCAGATAAAGTTTGAGCTAAACTTTTTCGTCCAACTTTTTTATCGTTTATTGCCTTTGTAGTGATAATATGCAAAATTATCAAAAAATGTACATAAATATAATTTTGTTCAAATAATTTTACATTTTTCTTTACAAAAGTTTGAATTAATTTTTAATTTCAGGTACAGTTTTAAATATATTTTATCAGTTTCGAACTATGTTTTAAATAGCTTCTTGTTTTTGTGTAGGATTACTGGCAAGTAATAAAATCTAAAAAATATGTTATGTGTAGCTAGTTTTCTATTTTAATGAAAAACAGTTTGTGTTATTGAATACACTTATTTATTTTAGATGGAAGACTAATAGCAGTAACTTAAATATTACAATAACTAAATCAAAATCAGTTAGACACCTGAAAGATACATTATAAAAAACCATTAAAATGATGTTGGCCAAAAAAAAGCAATGCCTAGTCTTTGAAGGACGCGTTAATTTGATTACTTGTTGCTATTGCATCGTCTTTCCTTCGCTAGGTGTGCTAGTTATCAACGGCCGATATATAATTTCTTACACAAACGATCAAAATATGTCTTTAGTAGCTCTATTGAAGTAAAAGTCTTGTGTATATTTTGTGGAAATTCATGAGACATGTAAAGACGGTTGAACTTAGATGAAAAATATGGAACTATTGTTTTATTTACTAGCTAACAAGGAGATAGTGCCAATGATATTATGGCAACATTATTTTTTGTCTTTAGTGACATCTAGTATCAGATATAGGTACTAAGTAATGACCCTGTTTCTGTACTATGGCAATAGTGTGAATATAATAATATAGATGGCGTGCAAATAAAAAGCATAAAAAGTGCTATTTTAACATAACAGAGAGCGCTTATAAACACTGAATTAGGCAAATAATAATATTATAAATATTGAAGATCCTTGGTAAACGCATAAAAAAGGCTTCGAGAGACAGAATTGACATGGTGTATCTAAATGCTGTGTGGTGAAATTAAGTAAGTCCTCAACGAGCTGCTGAGAAATATGGTAATTATTTTTATTTAAATATATTTTGGGTGATAATGGAAGGCTAACAAGCGGACGGATTTCCTGATGGTAAGAAATTCACGCCGCCTAGAGACACCAAAGGTGGTACTGGTGAGTTGCCAACCTGAGGCCGGGATGTTAGGCCTCCAGCAAAAGAAAATTTATCGGCTACTTTACCCTCCAAACCGAAACACGTCAACGGCAAGCATTGGATGTTATGGTGGCAGGAATAGGTAAGGCGGTGGTACCAATCCGGGCGAGTCGCTGCGAAACTCTACCACCTAGTAGGATGTTAAGGCTCGAGCAAAAGTAAGTTTATCAGCTACCTTACCCTTGAAACCGAAACACTTCAACGGCAAGCATTGGATGTTATGGTGGCAGGAATAGGTAAGTAAGGTACCAATCCGGGCGAGTCGCTGCGAAACTCTACCACCTAGTAGGATGTCACGGTGTTAGTGACGGTAAGCCTATGCTCGCCTTTTACGAACTGCCTGGCAGGAAGGCAGATGGTCTATTCTGCAAAGAAGCCCGGACCAACACGGGGATTCTAAAATTATATGTTTCTTTCTAGAGATTACAAACGAAAGAAGGTAGGTAGAGCAAATAAAGATTAACAAGAAAATAAAACTCATCATTAATGTTGTTATGGGCATGTAATAAATATTATAAAGTCAGAGTTTATGAAGTCAGAATATTGCAGGACAAATACACATTATCATTACTTTGAGCTATGATTATAGAGCTGCAGTAGATACGTGAGCGATTAAAAAATTAGTTTACAGTAGCTGTGCCCAAGGTGGCATATTTAAGGTAATATTTAAGGTATATTTATATATATTTAAGGTGGCATGGTCTTTCTCGTTTTTATTTTAAGATTACTTCTAGTCGGACTGGGTCTTCTGTATATAAACGATCTGCTTCTCCGGACAGTGCGTAAGACTACTTACAGGTTGAAGGGGTCGGCGACTTGACCGGATAGGAATCCAACGCCCTGCTTATTCCTGCCATCATAATGATAGTGTTTTGCCATGTCGTATACAATGCAAAGTAACCGGTAGACACCCTGACGATGACAACACAGTAATGCACTTGTAAATCTATGGTGTGTATAAGCACGTATACGCAACCCTTGCCTGTTAACTTAAAAAGAGCATTGTGCTAGTTCACTGACATTTTTTTATGTATAAAAAAAAAGTAAAAAAAGTATCTTCACGCCCATATCCCCGAAGAGGTAGGCAGAGGTACAACTAAGGCACCCATGACTAGCCGAAGACACAAGTCCCACAATGTGATAGGTGGCAAGCCTATCGCCAAGCGGGCACATTGCCAATCCCGACCAACATTTTTTTTAAATTAGAAAATAGAAGAAAAAAAACGGCTATTGGTTAAAAAGAAATGAGCTTGATGTTTAAGGTCTTCATTTCTTGGCTTGAAATAACCGTTAGTCACATTCCATTTATTTGTTTTTTTTTGTATCTGGTGCACAATAAAGAGTTGTTCAAATGTATTGTATGTATAACTCTGTAATAATAACTCCTCCGTCATCATAATTTTTAAGATGACTTGCCCTTACCCATGAAGGACCCGTTTGTATCATAAACTAATCGGTACATGCAGGAAATATAAATTTGGATGGAGGGAGGCATATGTAGATTACTGAATAAAGTAAAAAAAGTAATGTATCTTCACGACCATATTCCTAAAGAGGTAGGCAGAGGCACAATCAAAGGCACTACGTCCCACAAGGTGACAGGTGGCAAGCCTATCGCCTACCGGGCACAAATCCAATCCCGGGCAACGTAATTTTTATTAGAAAATGGAAAATACACATTTTCTATTTGTTTTGTTGCTCGACCCTTTTTTATTGATTTGTTGTTGGGGATCGAACTCGGGAGTCGGGACCCCAAGAAGTCAAGTCTGACGCCGGACCGCTAGACCACAGAGGAGGTGAATTTCACGTCTACACACGATGTATTCATATTTGAAATTGAAAAAAGCGCAAAAAGCGCGTCTAAGCTCTTGTACCGGTTGTGAATTTTGCAAGCCGATCGCTATGACCCGTAGGTTTAACAGTTTTTTTTTCAATTTATTATCGCCTCTGTGGTCTAGCGGTTCAGGTGTTGGACTTGACTGAATGAGGTCCTGGGTTCGAATCCCGGGTTGGGCAACAACAAGAAAATTGGGATTTTCCAATGTTCTAATAAAAAAAAATGTTGCTCGGGATAGGATATGTGCCCGGTTGGCGATAGGCTTGCCACCTATCACATTGTGGGACCTAGTGTCTTCGGCTAGTCGTCGGTGCTCTGGTTGTGCCTCTGCCTACCTCTTCGGGGATATGGGCGTGAAGATACTTACCTATTAGTGAGAGCTCGTAACTAAAATTAAGCATTGGCACATTACTTAACATAGGTATGTGACAATGCACTGTTACGGTGTCGTGGAGCTGGACAATGAAGACTGGCAATAGGAACTCGCAAAATATCTAGCCTCATCTTATCTTATTTCGTTTGAAACGAACTTTGACATTCAGACCCACTGCTGGTCCCTTACAAACAAAAGCATACCACAAATACTTTTGGCTAGTTTTTATTATTATTCAGAAAGCTTAGGGGTTTCCATAAGATGTAGACTTATTTAACGAATGCGAAAGAAGCTGCAGGTAACGGCAAGTGTTCATGAAGTCTAATTTGGTTTGTAATAAATAATACAAGGTTAGCACAAAAAATATTATATTTTTAACAAAGCGCATTGGTATACTAAAATATTTGCGACATTCCAATACAATATGCAGCGCATGTTTAGCCTGACACAGCGAAGAATGTTTTACATACTTTCACCATCGATATACATTAACTTGGTGTATACTACTACATCTTATTTCTACATGATTATGTTACGCGATAATATTTATGAACATAGAGCATTCACAATAAGCACATTGATATTTAAATGTCGAACTTAGCTCGCCTTTATGCAAGCCATACAACGACGTAAAGTATTTTTTTTTGGAAATGGCTAATAATTTGCTAACCTCGCGGTTTTTACGTCACCGGACTATGACACCGTAAAGTAATGTGAATGAGCGGTGCTAGGAAACGCTTACCGACAGAGTTCACTTATTTTTATGTTGTATGGCAAAAGGTTGACACTCGTCAGTTCCTTCCAAAAAATGGTGTATGCCTGTATACAAATATTTCTTTGCCTTCCTATATATATACATAAATAAAAGGCAGACTGGAATTAATTACCTATTAACTACTCACGTTTGGAGAAGTAACGGTCAATTGATATGTTCCAGGAATAATTAATAACTGAATTTGATTGCTCTTACGCTACGATTTCATAATTTGTTCACTGAAATTTATATTGAAAAAAAAGAATTCTACAAAAGGAAGCCCGCGATTTTCAATGGAATTAGTAGTAACTGCGGACAAGTATTCATGCTTGTCCATCGCCTATATGTGTAAACTTACAATGACAAGAATATGTCTCAGGTTGCTAGTAAATAGATTCCATTAAAGACAAATTTGGAATTCTTATACTAGAACCAGACTACTTGTGAAAAATTGGAGGAGAATATGAAGTGGAAATCGAAACTTTCTTCTACCTTCAACCAAGTCGACTACTTGAATCAAATAAAGTAGGATGATGAATCTTCTTTAATTTATTACAATAAGATATCGAGGAAGTTATATTTATATTTTATAACACTGTACACGAGTAGATAATAAGCGTTTCGCAAAAGATATGTACGTGAAGTTCCCATAAAATTTCATATAAATTCTATTTAAATTTAAAAATAATCTATTGACTTTAATAAATAAAAACCACCTACCTTATTTTTATGCTGTTAAGCAGTAAATATATCGCAACTACTACATAAAATGAGTTTTATCAAAACGTAAACAAAAAATACATCAGATGCATAGACATTTTAAAGCTAAATTATAAGGACTTTTATACTAATATTAATATCTATTGCTAAAGTGGATTCATCTATTAAGGAAAGTTAAAACAGTTGTACGAAGTTTAAAGAAGGTTTTAAGAACTAGGCTCTATTTATTATTATATAATAAAAATGATAGATAGGTACAGAATTTCTATAATTTATATTAAGTACTTCATTGTAACTCTAAATTATACTTCTTAATCTTATATTAAAGTTAAAGACTTGTATTGATTTTGCGTTGATAAGTACTTACACCATTCAGGCGATAAATTTTATGGTGCATTCATACTGCAGTAGAATAAAGGTAAGAAAAGCAATCATAGTTAACGGCTCAAAAAATGTCATGATACGTTTTTCAAAAAATAAACAACTGCGACTACATAGGTTAAAACAAAACATGCAACGCAGTGGATGTTCAGCTATGCATCTTAAGGAATCTAAGCCTCTAAAATTGTCAATGTTTAAAAAACATTAAAGACCTATGCAGGCGAGGAACTTCTTCGGACTATTTCATGTTTAGCAACTAAAACACTTACTTAATTTTTTTTATATTCCTCGTTTGCGCAGGCGTCATGATTTGATCTTGGTGTCACAATTTTATATTGTTTATTAGTAAAGACTAAATACCTATTTATATAAACTTCTTAATATTAGGTACCTTTATTTATCAACAATTAAGATAGTACAATCGATTTGCGAACAATTGTAATAGTAATATTCAATGGCAGTTTTATATTGTGTGCCTTACAAGTAATATTATGACTATTATTATTAAACCTGTTTTATTGTTCTTTCAAAACAAACTCATGGTGTCTCCCTCTCACTCATTCTCATTAAATTGTAGTAAGAGAGAGATAATGAGTGTAAAGTTGCAGCACATATCAAACAGATTTATTAAAATTGTCTAACGAACATAACATTTATTATGTCTAAATACCTATTAAAAGAGAAATATAACTTTTAATAATATTCATCTAAAATATTACAACAAATTAAATTTTGTTTATAAAAACAATAATTTATAGTCTTTTCTATAAAATTTACTGTTACATAATTAGCCTCACTATTTGCTTTCATATTTCAGTTATTACACATGAATGTTACTTCCTAGATACTGATAACTATTTTAATACTAATGTGTTAATTATATGTTGTTAATATTTACGAATTTTGTTCGAGACGCAATAAATAACATACGATTAAGATAAAATATTACAGACACGAGATTTATAGATTCTACCTAGGTATTTACTGTTATGTAGTTTAAGTGCTAGTTGGGTAATAATTGTTATAATAATAAATAATTGTTGCTATGTACCTACTTCTTCAATAATTTTCAAATTAATTGAATTAACTAATATTGAACAAAAAGGTTCTGAAAGCTCGACATAAATATTTGTAAAAGAATGATTATATTCATGCTATTGGCAGATCAAAAGATATCCATCGTGATAAAACACGAATAAAGCATTGGCTTG
>NJDC01000497.1:349692-369371 GCA_002245475.1 Calephelis virginiensis
TGCGTGCGTGCGTGCGTGCGTGTGTGTGTGTGTGTGTGTCTGTGCACTGTCAAACGCAAAAAGATTTTATATTTTCTACTACTTCCGTACTAACTTTTCACGAAGTGTTAGAACTCTTAAGAAAAAATGAGCCTGGAAATTGGTAAAATGAGTAATTCTCAAGTAAAGACGTGACCAGGGAAAACAGGAATTGATTTTAAGCTGAGGTTCTCAATTTGACAATGTTTTTGTTAAATTTATTTGTTTCACGTTTACTCACAGATTCTCAAAAATGAATCTTTTTGAAAGATAAACCATGAGGTCCCATATGAAGATCACGATCCGACTGGTAGTATTTAAGTTATACTTATTACTGTATTACATTTCATGTAGCTGAAGCGACTCTTCATAAAAAAAAAACGAATCGCGAAGTGTTAAACTGGTTGGTGGTTGTGGCAGTTGGAGTCAGATTGCTGCAATATAACTGTGATAAACTTATTATGTTATTTTCAGCAGTGAAAATATTATACCCAATCTCTAGCTATCAAAACTATGGCTAAAATAACTTTGCGCTCTGCTAAATTCCTAAATACTTAGCGAGTTGACTTGCCCAACTCATAAGACATGAAACTTTAATTTCCCAACAGCGTTCTACCGATTACAGTGGGAACTTGTACAAAGAGACACGAAACCACGACACTAGGAATGTAATTAGTGAGTTACTACAAACTGTAAAGCACTAAGTGGAGACGTGAGAATTTACTTTGTAAGTGATCGTCGAGATTTAACTTGGCCTTTATCCAAAGTTGCTATTTAAAAATATTTTTAAACTGTGTATAGAGACGGTTTCAGCGTCTCGATTTGCATTTAAAGGTTTAACGGCTAGTTTCCTAAACGCGCTTCGGAAACTGGCCGTTAGTGTGATATTACCATATTTTCATCACACTGGAAAGCTAACAAGCAGATGGAATTCCTGATTGTAAGAATATCTGTAGATACCAATGGTAATAGTGCGTTGCCAATTTAAGGCTACTAGGGTATTAAGCCTCTTGCGTAGGTCATACAAATACATACAAATTTTTATTTATCTTGCTGCTTTAATGGCATTGGTTATAGATGAGGTCAACATAAACAAAATAATATGCATTATTAACTATAACTAAAAAAACACTACTCAGATTATGATATAATTTATATCCTCTACGAAATCATCACCTACTTTTTCAAAAAAAGAATCATCAAAATGGCTTCGCAATTGGTTGAATAAGCGTGTAAAAAACATATAAAGATATACCAGATTGTATGTTTTTGTACAAAATTTTACATAATTATATTAATTCTCCAAAACTATTAGCACAAATAGATTTTAAGATACCTAGACCCGAGTCACGTAAAACTTTACACTTGCCTGACATAAGCTTGCTTGGGACAACATTCGCTTAACTATCGAATTGCAAAAACCGATAACCTATGTACCAGCTTGGATATCTTCAGTGGTTCCCTACCTTCTATCAAAAGCAGTTTTAAAAAATTGTTTAGTTAGATGATGATACTCGAATTAAACTTTTATTTAGGATTAGGAACGGTTATCATTTATTTATTTAGCATGCTGTGTTTACATCCAAAAGAGGTCAGCTTAGAAAATGTTTATTTCATAACGATTAATTTAATATGTAGGTATTATAAAAGTTGCATCTCCGTTTTGTAGATCTAATAAACAAATAAAAAATCGCCTCTGTGGTCTAGCGGTCCGGGTGTTGGACTTGACTGCATGAGGTCCCGGGTTCGAATCCCGGGTCGGCCAACAAAAAGAAAGTTGGATTTTTCCAATTTTCTAATAAAAAAATGTTGGTCGGGATTGGAATTGTGCCCGGTTGGCGATGGGCTTGCCACCTATTACATTGTGGGACTTAGTATCTTCGGCTAGTCGTGGGTGCCTTGGTTGTACCTCTGCCTACCTCTTCGGGGATATGGGCGTGAAGATACTTTAAAAAATTTAAAACAAAAACACACAGTCAAAGTGAAAACCTTCTCTTTTGGAAGCCGTTTAAAACAAGAACAACATAGCTTTTGAAATATCCGTATTTATGTATTGTAAAAAGTGGTAAAGTCAGCAATTAGACGATTGACCTGCATAAATAAAAAATAATTTTGTTTATTGTCTCAAGATGTTAACAGCAATTGCAAAAATGGGGACATAATCCACATTGTTTCAAATAGGTGTTTTGAGTTTTCACAACATTCTTTTCGAAAAATAAACATATATTGTACTAGCTCTTTACCCATTGAGTTCGACAGCATGGAATCCAGATTTTCATACGTACTTTCATCCCTCATTTTCTACAGCCCTTTGTAAGTTGATTTTAAAAAAAGTGGCTTTTATTTTAACTTAAATATCTTACTACAAGCATACAAAATTTAATTGAAATCGATGGAGTAGTTTAGCCGTACAAGCGTAACAGGCTGATCGACAGAATTTCGCATTTATAATATTTCAATATAGTAAAAACAGTATATAGTATTAGCATAGTTTAAGCATACATAGGTATAGCTTTTTTAATGAAGATTTTTTGGAAATACCGGTCATAAGCGGAAAGCCGATACTTCTTGTGTTGTCAAGAACTGCTTTATCACGTACATCACCCAGATTGTAAAATCTAGATTACCTTCTTTCTCTATAAGTAAATCGATTATGCGATCCTTACCGTTTAATCTTTCTATTCGTTCTTTCCGGTCAGCTGCTTCTTCTGCCAATTTAGCAGAGGTTTTGACCCCCTCTCCTGACTTTTGCGTTTTTTCCATAATGGCACACGCGCGTAGAACAAAAGCTGGTACAGTTTCTGCCTTTTCTTGTTTTGGAATCTCGACTAACGACCAATATTGTGTCTCCAGACGAATAACATCCTGAAATTGTGAAAGATCACATTATTATAAGTTCGAGTTTTTAAGTCAACTACTCAACCTTTTCCTTTATGTTAGTGCTCTTGTGTTTCAGTTTAAAAAGAAGTCAGTCAAAGTATTGAGAGTCTGTATTGCAAAGACGTGCATATTTAATTTTTTATGTGAATGGTTAGCGAAAGACCACAAGGGTTTCCTTATGGTAAGAAACAACCTTGGCCTATAGATGTTACAGGTATGGATGAAACGATACCTTTGGGTTATCGGTACTTTACTCGATACTGGTGTCGGTATCGATACTTACTCAGTATCGATTACAAAGTATCGATACTTACTAGTATCGTATCGTTTTTGAAAAATTTTGAGTGAAAACCGTAACAAGTATTCGTATTCTTTATTAAAAAGTTCTAATAATATTCTAACATAAAATAATAATTTTGAGATACTCCCGCCCATGAGTGTCGCGGGTAAACGCTAGTGACGTGACGGTTAAAAGGTGACGTGTTGCACCTTTAAAATAATTTATAAAAAAAGGCCGTTTTCGTAGTGCTACTCAAGAAAATCAACATTTGTTAATGTCTTCCGGTTAAACTTTTTTCAGGCATAGCTTAACAAACTTGTCAACTGCCGAGGCTGCTAACTACACAAAAATAAGCCTAGGATGCGTTCAGAAACTTTAGGATAAACTTTTTTTTTCAATGTTAAAAGATAAACATCCATTATGTTAATTTCCATTAACTATAAAATTTACTGATATGAGTACTTTTAACTGATACCTACTCGATACTTCATTTCAAAGTATCGATACTAAAATGTACTTGGTATCGGCTAAAAGTATCGAGTATCTACTTGGATTTACTCGTATCGTTTCATCCCTAGTTACAGGTGCGTCGAAATTCTGTAGTCAGGATGCTAGGCCAATTGAGCAAATCTACCCTCCGGATCGGAACACGATTAAGTCATTATAGCGACAGTTATAGGGAAGACGGTGGATCTCTACTAGGCCAAATTGCTGTACCGCACCAGTGGTCTGGTTGCTAATGACCGTTTAGTCTATGCTTGCTTCTTACGAGTTGCCTGACACAGAGGCAGATATTCTATTCTACTCAGCGGACCCGAACACAGGTATTTCAGTTACTCTATTTTAATGATAATTAATTATTTCTTAAAAAATCTTAAATTTATATTTTTGAACTCTTTTTTTATATTTTTGAACTCATTATATTTTTCTAATGTAAACCTTAACTTAATGTTAAAATTGCAATGCACCAGTAACATCTACTGTGTGTATAGGCAATAATTATTGTCACTTATTACAAGAAAGTCCCTACATTTTCCAAATAGTAATAGTAGTAGTCATCATACATTAAAATAATTTATAAAAAAAAGGCCGTTTTCGTGGTGCTACTCAAGAAAATCAACATTTGTTAATGTCTTCCGGTTAAACTTTTTTCAGGCATAGCTTAACAAACTTGTCAACTGCCGATTCTGCTAACTACACAAAAATGATGATGATGATACCTTTATGATGACTACTACTATTACTAGTATTAATGTAGTACTATTGCTTTTAGCTCTCTTTGTCACAATCGGTTTTTTAATAACGTACTTGTTATAATTTGCTTTCAATCCTAAGTGAAGAACAAATAGTGTTGGATTCAGTTAATACCGTTGTCGAAAGTTATTTCAAAATCAAACAATGTATGTTTCAAAACCATTCGCAGTGTAGACCTAATCGTAGATCGAAGTTACTGTGGGCCGAGCTCGGCAGGCGGCTAGTAGTTCTCTGTAGTAGTTCCTAATAAAACTTGGTCCAAGTTAAAACAGCATCCTGTTTCTGGTCTATTGAACTAATATGTCAATAGCTTCGGGTGAATTTCGTAGCGGTAGGAAGTGTTAAATGTGATAACAAATAGTTTCGGATTTTGAATATAAAGGATTTATTTATTTATGTAGTCCTTCCTATATTATGTATCTACTCGTACATTAACTCATGATTGTTAAAAAACACTACAAATATTCTTATGCAAAAAGTGAATCCCAATTTCCCGTGGTCATCAGGACAGCAACCTTTATGGTCTAGCGGTCCAGGTGTCGGACTTGACTTCCGGGTTCGATTCCCGGGTCGGGCAACAAACAGAATGTGTTTTTTCCAATTTTCTAATAAAAAATATTTAAATATGTTCGGGATTGGATATGTGCCCGGTTGGCGATAGGCTTGCCAACTATCACATTTTGGGACTTTGACACAACAAGACACATTGTTTTCGGCTAGTCGTGGATGCCCTGGTTGTGCCTCTGCCTACCTACTCGAGGATATGGGCGTGAAGATACTTAATATCTGGGTGTCGAGCGAAACTGGGAATGTGTTATATACAATGATTAAACCAAGTTCACGTGTTTGCACACTCCGGAGCTAAAAGTCGATGAAGCATACGAGATTACTTGTCGCAGCCGTGCCGCGTCATAACGACATGGAAAATACTTGGTCTGAGGGGCAGAGCTTGACACTGTTATTACGGAGCTTTACCTGCACAGTTAACTAGAGTTTTTGTACCTGTTGTAAGCTGTGTAGCGAGGAATAACTATTATTTTTATTTAGGAAGAGCAACATATTTTTGAAAATTTCATGAAGTTATATGAACATACGAAGAAAATGTGGTAGATTTACACAGAAGTCTTGCGTTTATCATAAGACTAGCTACCCGCCTCGGCTTCGTTAGGTTATAAAATATACATATAAACCTTCCTCTTCAATCATTCTATCTATTGAAAAAAACCGAATCAAAATGCGTTGCGTAGTTTTAAAGATTTAAGCATACAAAGGGACATAGGGACAGATGAAGCGACTTTGTTTTATACTATGTAGTGATAACGAACAAGCGGTTTTTCTGATGGTGATAAGAGAACCGTTGCTGTTACATCATATGTTACTGGTGAGTCGCTGTCTTACGGTAAGAACCTGAGACCACACGTGCAAGTCTATCAGAAACATGGTAAGCACCGACCGGAGTACTTGTTCTGAACTTCTGTGGCACTGCGCTGCCTAAACGGAAATAGGTAAGCGGTACACAGCGCGCCGCTCGGACTGGCACTAATAGATGTGAACTAAATTGTTAATTAATTTCACACATTGTTATCATTATTAATCAGAGTAAATGAAAAAAAAAGCCAATTATTGTTCACTCCTTTACATATTTTATAAGTGCCATATGCACCTACCTACACATAATTAAACAGTAATGAAACTGAATCTGAATGAAAAATAATGGTTGCAACGTATTTTTTTATGACATTGAAAGGCAAACAAGCAGACGGATTTCCTGATGGTAAGATATTCGCGCCGCATAGAGACACCAAATGTGGCAATGGTGCGTTGCCAACTAGAGGCAGAGATGTTAGGCCTCGAGCAAAAGTAAAAGTATTAAGTAACGATACATTTTTAAAATGAGGGTTATTACATTTTTACCAGTTTGTCTATTTTTCTTATCAATTTTGACGAAAAGCTGTTAAACCCTTTTAACCAATTCGTTTGAAGAATCACCCTTCTTAATATTTAGAATACACTAGCAGGTAATTCCAGCTTGCACGGATCGACGAACTTCTATAATCTATATTATACGAGTACATATAAGCCTTCCTCTTAAACTACTCTATCTAGTAAAAAAACAGCATCAAAATCCGCTGCGTTGTTTTAAAGATCTAAGCGTACACAAGGATAGATAGCGATAAGCGATTTTGTTTTATGCTATGTAGTGATACGTTGCGAACAAACTTTTGTTTCTATCACAAAGCACGAACATTAACTTCGATGCGTGTTCGCAGTCGCGGAGCAATAGCCTGTTTTAAATAAATGAATAAGAACACATTTAATTCAACAAACGTTACAACATAAATCATAATCTAGCGAAATAGTTTCGCTAGTTTTTTTCTACCAAATACCTAGATCATGTATGGTGAAGATGATATTTTCTTATATACATGACAGATAGTTGTAACTAACCCAAATATTTGTTATTTGATACCAAAATTACCAAAATTATTGTTACTTCACTATAAAAAATATAATATAGTCTCACTTCTCTAATCGTAAAGCAGATTAACCCACAGGTATGAAAAGTTTTGCTTAATAATTACAAGCTATTATTTAACACACGTATATACATACGTAACAAATTACGTATGTATATCCGGGTAAAATTTTGTAACTTTTATTTGATCCACTTCCCAGATCCTTCTCCTAAATCGTCTGTAAGCCAGATGACAATGCGAGATTAGTATGACAGGGATCTGATCTGATGACGGACCCAGAAAACGAAGAAACATTGTGCCTCCTGCAACATATTGATCTTGATCGGTGTGGCTTTTCACGGGCACCACCTGGGCGTCTACGATTGTTCGCTTTGCACGAATGTTCTGTATACGAACAGTCAAACTGTAGAATAGTCGTCCTCAAACTGTGTTTCCAGAGTCGGTTGGCTCTTACCATCAGGAAAAGCCGAGTCCTTCTTAGCTTTCTAATGCCATAAAAAAACTGCTCATTATCGGAAGGTTAATTTAAAATAAGGACTTATGCCCGGTGCCTATATTCAAAAAACGAGTCATTTTGATTACGGATGGTAGTATTTTGTACGATTAGTAAGATTGCTAACAACGGTTGCTCGTTTTCGACAGTTAACTCGAAACATTTTTTGATAATATGAGTAACGCTCCATTACTTTTGAGAAAACTGCGAATGCTTAAACTTACGGATTACGTTTCGTTGATAATAGGAACCGGGCAGAAAACCGGGCAAAAAAATAAAACGGGAAAAGATAAAAGTATGAAAATGTGTTCATTAATTCAATACTGAAAAGAAATTCTAACTTACTGTAAATAAAAATGTACATGTGCATCCTGTACAAAGAATTGCAAACTACAAAAGCAATTCACAGTGGCATAAGTTTATCTGTGTTATGTGCCAAGTGCCAACTGTCGACTGTCTCCAAGGCATGCAGAAACGTTGATACGCTCTGCCTTCCCGGCTATCAGATTACACACACGGTAGCTTATATGAATAAAAAGATCATTTAACGACAAAGTATGTTATGCATTTTATTTTATTTAACTTATTCTAAATTCTACTACGCTTCCGTAATGTTTGTGACACGATTATCATAAATGGATTTGGATGATTCGTTTTTGGGAGTTAGGTTAAAGATTCTCCACAGAACATCCTAAATTTGATCAAGATCTAATGTTGTTGAATGATGTAGATCAGCCTTTCCCAATGTGGGCGCTATCGCCCCCTTGTGGGCGCTGGAAGCCTAGAGAGGGGCGGGAAGCAAACATGAAAAAATGGTTTTATTGAAGTCCAGGCGAGACATTTATATGTTATTATTGAGGTTTTTGACGAAAAAAACGAGAAGGGGGCGCTACATTTACTGATTTTCAAAGTGGGCGTTACATGAAATAAGTTTGGGAATCTCTGGTGTAGATCAAAAGTAGTTTTTCAGTAAAAAGATCATCATTTGTTTTAAACAAATGCTGAAGTACTAGGGATTACACACTTCAGAAATAGTGAGAAACTTCATTCCATTACAAAGATTTCGAAAGAAGGTATTTGATTTGATATATGTAAGAGAAAAGTGAAAACATAACAGTGTAAAAGATTTTCTTGCTTGGTCGAGTGGCTAGCGTACACGCCTAACCACATCAACTAACTTCGATGCTCGGGTTCGATCCCGACGGGGGCAGGCATTTGTGTGATGAACATTTAGATGTCTGCATTTCCGGGTCTGGGTGTTTATTAAATTTATTGTGGTATCTATTTAAGTATTTCTATGTATTGGTACCGTTGCCTAACACCCATGACACAAGGATAATATTTTGCTTACTTTGGGGTTACATTCAATTTGTGTAACTCCAGAGATATTTATTTATTTTTTATTTTTTATAATTATAAACTTAATTTAATTAAATAAATCATGGTCGCCAAGGAGTTTGTTTCACCGTTTCTTCTCCTGACTGGCTAGGGTTGGAATCGGTGGTAGTGTATAGTAGATAGGATTAAAATTAATCTATACTTGAAAGTATATGTAAAAAATTTAAATCAATCATTTGCACACACAACAATATGCTTAAATATCTTAGAAACAACTTTATAACACACGTGTTCCGCAAATAAATAAAGTTTCATTTCATGATGTGGGGATAAATGATAAAGATAATGGAGAGCAATCTGAAAAATACGATGTTCAAAATGGATCGTAATTGCAACACAAAAAAAATCTATTGTTGTACTTTACACTTAATAGAATTCTATAGTAATAGTAGTAGTAACTTCTCCAGTAAATAATGAGATCACAGTAAGATATTTTCTCGATACAGAAAGTTGAAGTAATTTAAACGACTCTATAAAAGAGGTTCTCAATTCGACTGCTTTTTTTTGTAGGTTTATAACCAGATTACGCGGCCAATGAGGAACTGATTTTGATGATTATATTTTGATGATGTGGGTCATGGTTTCGAGGTGATCCTATATCGTAAAATGACTAGTGGTTTTTGAGTAATATTGTGTTGTAAAGTATCTTCACGCCCATATCCCCGAAGAGGTAGGCAGAGGACAACCAAGGCACCCACGACTAGCCGAAGACACTAAGTCCCACAATGTGATAGGTGGCAAGCCTATCGCCAACCGGGCACATTTCAAATCCCGACCAACATTTTTTTTAAATTATAAAATTGGAAAAATCCAATTTTCTTTATGTTCGCCGACCCGGGATTTGAACCCAGGACCTCATGCAGTCAAGTCCAACACCCGGACCGCTAGACCACAGAGGCGACAGGTGTGTTGTAGAATAAAAAAAAAGTCAAATGTAATAAACTAGAAGCATGTTAATAGGATTCATGTAGGACCAACTCGAAATCACAAGCTATCTTTCAAAAAACGTACGATGAAAACCTAATCAAATAGTTGCAGTCGGTTTTTATAGTTTTACTGTTTTACTTTTTGAATTCCTGCAGTTTTATTTATGGATTCCCTTGCTGGCTTTATGAAGGTACTTGGGTAATACTTTACGTTCTACAACTTTAAAGATTGAAGGTACTTCGAGTCTGAATTGAATAATCCCGAGGTAACAAACCATATCACTTCATATCCATTATTTCTTTTTGTGTACATTTCACTACGCGTATGTCCTACCATCACGAGATCTGACTGCTTTATCGCAGTAGATCAGATCAGATCCAGCAAAAAACTTACTCAAGCGTAATTATAACAAGATTAGAATCCTAACCGAATCCCGCGGAAAGAATTTAAGACCTCATGCATTACATACGAGTCCCTTGTAAGAATATATATCTTTGAAATAGAGTACCTTCATAGAACTTAATTACATTATAAAGCGGAGCGTTTGGAGGCGAGACTATCTCCCTCCGTCGCAGCTGGAAGCGTTCCAGCGGAAACTTATCCACTTTAAGACATGATTGCATCCCGTAATAGGCGTCCTTTACACCCATATGGAGTCGGCAATCTGGATGAGATAATTTTTGGATTCCGCGGCCAAAATACGGCAGTATCAAATCAAGAAGTCTGGCACAGCGTCTGTTAAACTTTCACAAGATTGTATATTTTGTGTCCCGTGTCGTAGTACCACACGATTTTTGCCTTTAGTGTCAATAGACGACGTGATTTGTCTACTAAAAAATATTTGCCTTTTACTTGATAACAGAGGCTTACAGCCTACAGACCAACATTTAGATAACTTTTTATACCGAAAATACTATATGATTCAGATTTATGTGAAGCCTAAACTCTTATGCGATCGAAGCTGTCGGCACAGAAAACATCCTCTAAGAAAATAATACAAAAATAGTATTCATATTAAACTTTTAATAAGATAAAGATAAGATAAATCAAGTTTTAATCATTTTTAAAAACTGTATATAAAAACCGGTCATCTGTATTATATATGTCGGCGCAACCACATTAGTTCACCTCGAAAACTAGAATAATTAAGTTAAATAATTTGATGACGTTCAGAAAATTTGTTTATAAACAGTCAGTTGATTACTTTGAGTTTATTGTGATTTGAAATTAAGATTATCAGCAACTTAGCCTAACGACTTGTAAACACGTGCACGTGCGCCGAGCCCTATAAATACGGCGGCACTGTAATATATATATAAGACACGCGCGGCGCGGACGCGAAGCCATACCCGCGCGATCTCCCGCGTACCTAACGTGGACTCAACAGCCCCCGCCCCCCCTATCCCACCGCTCTTACTAAGTCGTCACCCACGTTCGCTGATCGCTCCTGCTGGGCTTCCCCCCACGGGGTTCCACCTGGTAGGGCTGATCGCACGGGGTGACGTGAAGAACTAGGGCGGTGCAAGGGGAGGGCCAAACCACCGGACTTGACCAATGGAAGAAATTCCACACCGAACGACCTGGCTGTTGTAACAGCCAGCGGTATAAACCAAGGCAGAGGGACTAACGCCCCGGCACCTTTTTTCCCTGCCTTACGGGGGTAAGGCGACAGCTACGAGACGCGATAAGACATTCACGATTCAGACAGTACGAGCACACACAGTCGCACAGTACGGGCCTCTCGTCGTTACGCTTTAAAAGGACTTGTAAAGTTTGTTTGAGAAGACCCAAAATGAGTCATCATCACTAGAAGCGACAATTGTGGCGTCAGCAATATTGACATCACACTTTTTAAAAATACCACGGCGGTTCCTCCTTCGTCATATATGATGATAAAACAGTAATTGAACTAAACCAGTATATGAAATATTTAAAAAATAATTGCTACGTATTGTGTCGTATATAGTATACCTTCTTTCATGGGCCAATGTATACAGTTCTACAATAAACTTCCCAATTATATGAAAGATCTTCCAATCAATACATTTAAGAAATGTGTTAAATGTAAATTAAATGAAAAGGGTTATTATTACATTGCTGAATTTATTTATTCACATGGATCTAAACAAAGATTCTTGAGACGTTAACGTTGATAATAAATATTATGCTAATATCGAACTCATTAAGATAATAATGCAAATTAAATCAAAATAGTCAAATGTGAAACAAGTTTCACAAATCACAAGTTACGCGTAATTTATCTAACAGCTAGGCCACGGGAACCGGCGGTGCGAACGGCGAGGCGTCTGGTGAGGCGACCATTCGCGCGGCACCGTTTGCAGGCCACGGGCAGTCGCGTTCGAAGCCGTGACCAGGAAGGTCCCATAGTGAAATGTCTTTTTCACCAAATGTTTAATGGTAACGCACCATTAAACGTTTGGTGAAAAAGCTAACCTGAGGCCTAGAACAAAAGTAAGTTTACCGGCTGCATTACCCTCCAAACCGGAACACGTCAACGGCAAGCATCGACGTTATGGCGGCAGGAATAGGTAAGGCAGTGATACCAATCTGGGCGAGTCGCTGCAAATTCTACCACCTAGTCAGATGTCACGGTGTTGATGACAGTAAGCCTATGCTCGCCCTTTGCGAGCTTCCTGGCATGCTTAGAATAAGAATTGGGGCATTGATGGAGAATTCTACAAGTAGTACGAGGAATACAGTAATCAGAATAAATCCAGAAAAACTTTTCAAAATTACGAGAATGACTATTGAAAAATTCGATTACATTTTTATTAATATTCAACCTGAATTGGAGAATAAAGTCTATGCAAATAGAATTCAAACGTAACAATTATTTTTGATATTATTTACAGCAATAAAAATCTCGTTCATTTTTCGCGGCGAAAACAACTAAACTCATTTAATCGATGTACTATTCGCCGCCACAGCCGCTCGACTCCGTGGCTTGCTCCTTTTCTGATTCATACGTTTGTTTCGCTCGATACTTTTTTCCGGTCGCTTCGCTGGTCGCCGTGGCGCGTGGCATGCTAAGAACATTGCCATACATTTGTTTCAGTCGCCAGACGCGCCGCCAGTCACACCGCGCGAATATTCGCGTTAGCTAATTTCCCGTGGCCAGGCTGTAACGCAAAGTAGATTACCCTGCTGAACTATGAGGTTTGTAAATGGTCTTACTCCTTGGATGAAGTGAATAAAGACTACTTGAAAGCTTCCAAAGGAAAGCCTGTTAAACGAACAGAGGTAGTATAAACACAACACCAACTGCAGCCGTGGGGGCAATTCTGGAAATTACACGTTATACATTTTGACATTACGCATTTTTTTTCTTACTTTAAACTTTATAGAAACTTAACCCAAGCACAGGGTAAGTGATAAAATAAAAATACGTTGCGAGAAACGAAAGTTATGGCCATTATAAATGTGAATTTCATCTAACGATAACTGATTTAGTAGGTACTCAGAACTGTGTACCTTTAGGACATAACTACCTGCGTTCTCGGGTAAGAAAAGAAATAAAAATTTCGCCACGGGACTTGAACCCTCAGTACTCAGTAACTCAAATGTTTTTTTTGTTTATTAGGTCTACAAAAGGGAGATACAACTTTTATAATATAAATTAATCCTTATGAAATAAACATTTTCTCTTCTGGATGTAAACACAACATGCTAAATAAATAAATAATAGCCGTTCCTAATCCTAAATAAAATTTTAATATCATCATCTAACAAAACAATTTTTTAACTTGCTTTTGGTAGAAGGTAGGATATCCAAGTTAGTACATAGGTTAACGGTTTTTGCAATTCGTTAGAGCATTCGTCGGCCTGAGACGAAAGGTTACAGGTTCAAATCCTGAAAGGGCGAAATTTTTTCTTTGTTTAAAATGTATACATTACGGAATAGTTTGTTTAAACATTTCACTCTCCTACAATTTTACTGCACGTACGTACAGGATTCGCTATTCTATTACTATTTGCTAATTCCAGACTAAGGAGCAAATATAATTGGTGTAGTTGTTGCTGTATAATTGGAATCAGCAGCGCATACAGTCGTGACAGAATATGCATGAGTTGCAAGCTACGAACGTGAAATGTCATGAAATTCTCGGAAAATCCACGTGTGCACCGGCACCGTGACGTCGCAAGCGTGATACCACGGAAATGCAATGACGCCATAAATTTATCAGCCGTTCCGATTTTCCCAATCATTTTCGCAATATTTTTCCAATATTATAGGTTGTTATTATATATTATTATAGGTTGTACGAGCAATATTCATAGGTTTTAAAGAATTGCAAAATATCTGTGAATCAGAATCAGAATCAGAAAAATTCACTTGAACCATACAAGTGGTATTTGTGCGCGTCGACATTTTTTTTAAAAACTACCACCGGATCGGAATCGCGGCCACACACTGAGAAGATCCGGCGAAAGAAACTCAGCAGGCTTGTCTTTTTTCAATAATAATAATTACAATACTCGTATAAACTAGATTAAAAATATAAATTACAATCTTACTTTAACTTAAGTGAGTCTAATTTGTAACACAAACTAACACAAAGAAAGTTGGATTTTTCCAATTTTCTAATAAAAAATGTTGGTCGGGATTGGAAATGTGTCCGGTTGGCGATAGGCTTGCCACCTATCACATTGTAGGACTTAGTGTCTTCGGCTAGTCGTGGGTGCCTTGGTTGTACCTCTGCCTACATCTTCGGGGATATGGGCGTGCAGATATTTTTTTTGTTTTCTTTTTTTTCCTCTAATTTGTAATAATTTTTACCAAAAAAAAATTGTGAAAAAGCGTGGGTCGTTTGTTACGATATTTGATGATAGATACTAATGTATTTGTATCACTGTAAGATTATAACCGTTTGACGTTTACAACAATAGTACCTACCTACCCCACGTTTATTATAATGATAAATTTAATGCAAATAAAGCAGTTAAGTACGAGTCTATGAAAGGTTCCGCAGCAGCAATAAATACATAAAAGTTCTTTCAGTCAATAATCAATATAAAAGTTCATATATACTTTGCAGTGTTTGCGGTTTACATTTCTCCTCTTCTACAAAATTATCGAATTTGTAATATCAGACGTATAAAAGGCTTTTACACGGAGCCATCTCTTGACAGTGAAGCACAAATATTTTTAGTGATGGTGTCACAATACCTATTAACAAAATTACTGACTTGATATAGTTCAAATTAATTTTAGTAGAAGTTTAAACGGTAATTACGTCATTTATATTTTTTAGTTTTATAGTCCTCCAGAAGTTTTACCAATTTGGAATTATCTCTTACGTAAACTAGAAAAGTAAACTACATTTAAGAAAAAATGATAGAAGAAACTTCAACATCATGTTAAAAGACCTTACCAGAAATACCCCACATTTATGGATTTGATGAAAAAAAATTTTGAGTTTCAGTTTCAAGTATGGGGGACCCCCAAAATTTCTTGTTATTTTTTTTATGTGAAAATTTTAATGCGATTTACATAATACATCTACTTACCAAATTTCAACAGCATAGGTCTTACATTTACGGGAAAAAACGGATGTGACATACGGAAGGACAGACGAATCTAAAAGGGTACCGTTTTTGTGCCTTTGGCTACGGAATCTTAAAAACAACCTAATTTGTTTATTATGAAATACACGACTTCTTTGTTCCTAAAAAAGGAATTAGGAATTAGGAAAAATCCAGTCATAAAAAATTGTCATTTTTTAAATTATTGTTTGTATCCTCGGCCCACAATAGGCCTTGTTACTTACGTGTATGAAGTGTACAATACAATTCGACCTTTAAAAGGAGGTGAAAAATACGTTCTTAAATTCATTTTATCTTTTAACAGATACCTAGATGGCAGATACGTAATCAAGCTAATAAAAACGTGTTAAAATGACTTTCGTTTATATGACGTACATATGTATAATAATATCTTATCTCCTTGTAGCACTATCTTGACCCTCACTGTAACCAAGATTTTAATTAACGAAAACACACATACAAATCTTAGAGCGTATTGAGTCTCTAACGTAACGATCCTTGCAGAGCTGCTGAGTTTCCTCCACATTTATTACTATTTTTATACAAACACGCTGATTTTAAGACATTCTTGACACCACCCTCTTGACTTTAATAACTAACTGATTTAAATAAAAAGTTCGAAAACTAAATTTCTTCTATTAAAAAACACTCTTTAAAAAGGAATTGGGCTTGGCTAATTTTTGTGTATTTAAAAATTAAATAAACTGACAGATTTGTTTAAACAAAAGTCGTTTAGTAAATCCTGTCACATACAGGATTAGAAGGTCGATCCGGGCTCCTATATAGAACAGACTTTCTGCCTTCCTGCCAGACAGCTCGTAAAAGGCGAGCATAGGCATACCGTCACTAACACCGTGACATCTGACTTGGCGGTAGAGTTTTGCAGCGACTCACCCGGATTGGTACTATCGCCTTACCTATTCCTGCCGCCATAACGTTATTACGTATTCCGGTTTGGAGGGTAAGGTAGCCGGTAAACTTACTTTTGCTCGAGGCCTAACATCCCGGCCTCTGGTTGGCAACGCACCATTACCACATTTGGTGTCTCTAGGCGGCGGGAATTTCTTACCATCAGGAAATCCGTCTGCTTGTCTGCCTTCCAATATCATAAAAAATATTTTTAAGATTATGATGAAATTTTTGTATAGGTAGATATTTCATTTGTCGCCTCTGTGGTCTAGCGGTCCGGGTGTTGGACTTGACTGCATGAGGTCCCGGGTTCGAATCTCAGGTCGGCCAACAAAAAGAAAATTGGATTTTTCCAATTTTCTAATAAAAAAAATGATGGTCGGGATTGGAAATGTGCCCGGTTTGCGATAGGCTTGCCACCTGTCACATTGTGGGACTTAGTGTCTTTGGCTAGTCGTGGGTGCCCTGGTTGTGCCTCTGCCTACTTCTTCAGGGATATGGGCGTGAAGATACTTACTTTTTTTTTTAGATATTTGTAATGTAAGCCGATCAACATAGATAAATAATATAATCCTTTGTAATTGACTGTAAAACATAGGAAATAATGTTTCCTAAAATTTGGTATGGCTGCTTCAAATTATCACATCAGTCCAAAATAATACTTTCAAAAAGTTGCGGCACCAGCTAGCTGAACAAATGTTAGCGCATATTCAGTAATTTTAAATACGACTAAAAACTGTTAAAATATCAACTACTTATGTCATATGAAAAAACAAACTCACCGTTTTTTGGTTTATAAAAACTCAAGCGAGGAATTGTAACTAAAGATTCCTTTATTCCACAGTTTCATGTTACTGAAAATAGCAACCAGTTCCTAAAAGAAAACCGTTTCCTATCTAACAAGCGGTCCAAATTACCTCTACCTCGGTATTATTATCGACACCTCGGTTTAGACTTGCTACTTTGAAAGACCAAACTTGAGCAAAATGCAAGGAAACTTTGCACCGCAGTAATTATATTATCAGATGAAGGAATATGGGTTGGAATGCGGACTAGTTAGTATCTTTGGAATTACAAAAGGTTGAGTCGACATCAAAAAAGAAGGAGATTATTAATACGATTTGCATGTTTATTACCAGAGGCATATAACAATTGTAAATTGATATTAATTTTTTTAAATTAAAAAAAAGTATCGTCGCTAAAGACAAGGTGGTTGTAAATGAAAATAATTCTAAATACAAGGCAATCGAAATAAGTTGTTGCAGTTTAGTTTCTAAATTTCTTCTCTTGTATTAATTTATCGTTTTCTTTACTAAATTTACTGAAATAGTATAATAAAAAAAACATAATATTGTATAAAGAACATAATCGTGCAAGCGTTATGTTAGCAATGCACCCTTCGCTTCATGTATATTTATAGGTAAAGTGTATTTTTTACCATTTTTGGATATACAATGGCTTGCTTGTTACTCTCTCTATGATACAAAAAATATCTTTTATAGGTCTATCGCTGTGGGCTCATCAAAATTAACGAGATGTCAAACGTTTGGTCTGTGAAGATTCGTTCAATAGCTCGAGTCTGAATGTCAACTGTCAAGTGCTCTTAAGTATATGACGTCCAAGCTTGTCGAACTAAATATAAAATGGCGGATACAGAATAAATTTTCTTGCTGGTTAAGTGATTTCAAGTGGTTTGAGTGAATAATAACTTAAAAAAATGACTAAATTTGCAAATTGCTGCTAAAAATGAACACGTATTATATCGAATTTAAACAGGAAAGGCGGCGAATAGTGAATTGCTTGGACTTACCAAATGTCGAAGACCCCAAATATACCCGGCTTCACACAAATATTACACACACGCATGCACACATACACACACATAATATACTATACTGTTTAGCGACAACAATACACACCCTACACACTTAAAGTTTGCCACCAAAGCATTATCAGGAGAATTTGACTGCACTTTACAAAGGTTGATTATAAAGTTTTCCTCATTCCTGTCTAGTCTGTAACTTCCTAATATTGTCATTTTATTATGGTGTAAGAAAATATTTCCTCAAAGTAACGCCTTCTTCTATAATAATGATTGACAACTTTTTTTACATTATTTAGTTGACAAACTTACTTTGTGTTTTGGCGAAATTGAGAGAAGAAATGGATGATTTTTTTATTTATTGAATTTCGTGTATTTATTGAGTAACATTAGTAAATTTTGAGCACAAGTGAAGAATTTATGCTGATTCTCGAAGCCGCCAAATCTTTCTCTTTCTTTCAACGTTTTACCAGAGATTAGTAAATGTATATTGTCTTTGGTTTTAATATTTTGAATCAAACTAGCCTTAGCTTGACGAGGTAGGATAAAAACATGATACAAATTATTAAAAATTGACTAAAAGGTTACGTCCAAGCTAAAAATTTAAAAAATCTAAAATCAACCAACAAAAGGATATTTCTTTGTATTGTATTGTATTCAAAGCTTATCAGTGATTTATGCGATCGTGACTTCTTCCTATTCGTGATCTTTTAATCGTGTAATTATGATGAAGACCTCGAACCAAAATCACGAAGGCACATGAAATAAGCCTTTATTATCTGTGCATCTCAATATTTTCATGACACGATGTTTTCTAAACAGTTTGTATGTGAAACACTACTACAGCACTGAGAAGACATTACAAACGCGTTTGGTTTTTTTTTTAATAGCAAAAAGAGTAGACTAGCTGATGGAGTGCAGTAACCACTAGTTATAGACATCTGCAACAACACGAGTTAGCAGCAAATGCGTTGTCGGTGTTTAAGAAATTTACGCACTCTTTTTAAATACTAAAGTCAAAAAGTAGGGTGAAAAACAGTTTATATAAAGTAGTAGAAAACGTTTTTTGAAGATCAACAAAGAAACTAAAATAAAGACTAAAGTTTTCTGACTAAGCGCCCCGTAAGAAACAACCGTCGGTTTATTTTATTACGGTATGACGATGAATAAGTATGTGGTCGAGTTTTGCAAAGACTCGTCCGGATAAGTACCTTTGCCTTCCTTACCTCATAAGGTTAGAGCATGTCCTCCATGCATGAGCAAGTCCATGTCCTCTCCCGGTCGTTTCCGGTATAAGCTTATTTACACAAAATTTTAGCAACCTGACCTCAAGTTGGCACCATTCGTCTGCTTGTTTCCTTTACAGTGCAATAACGACGTAAAAGATGAACGTCTATGCTACAGACTGAAGTCGTTGTCTTAAGTGTCCAATAATTTTTATCCATACTCTGATAATAACATAAATGGGAAAGTATGCTTGTTTGTCCTTCTTTCACGTCGCAACGCAAACATATATTTTGGTTTTTTAGTTGCGGAGATAGTAAAGAAGCTGGAATGTGACCTAGTGTACTTTTTATCTCGATCTTTGAATGGGTTTCCGCAAGTGAGCTGAATTACTTTAAACGGCGAGCGTAGCCGTGGAACATCTTATATCAA
>NJDC01000497.1:385189-396313 GCA_002245475.1 Calephelis virginiensis
GTTACTGGATCGATACCAAACCCAAATATGTGATTAAAAAAATTTTTGTCTGTCTGTCTGTATGTTCAGGCATCACGTGAAAACTAACGGTTCGATTTCGATGAAACTTGGTATAATTATACCTTATTATCCTGGGCATAAAATGGGATATTTTTTATCCTGGGAGAATACATAGAAAAAAAATAAATCTTAATTTTTTAGTTTTATCACGCGAAGACCGACATCCGCGCGGACGGAGTCGCGGGCGGAAGCTAGTTTTAAATAAGGTATTAATTTTATCACAATGTATTTTATATTACCGTTTTATCTTTCCTGTAATATTTAACTAAACCGAGGTATATTACTTATTGACACGATTGAATAATAAAATAATTTATCAACAATGTAACTATTACCTACTTCAAAATAATCGGAATTCAACAGTAAAAAACACATTTTATTACCAAAACTAACAATTGTTATTACAAATTATTCTCATTAGTTTAGGAATTAGGAATTCCAATCTTGAAACAATTTATTGCACTTGTACTTTCCATACACTTTTAACTATAAAAAATATATTGTGGAAAGTATAAGTGTTATGAATAAAATGTTTCAATAGTTTTAATTTTTTACTAGCAGACCCGGCGAACTTCCTATCGCTTGAAATTGTTGGCTACCGGCAGTCTGCATCGAAAAAATATAAAAATAATATTTCACATATTGTCCGTGCAACGTTCCCAGTTTTTCTCTTCATCTGTCCTTCTTTGGACTATAATTTATACAACAATAAAAGAATTAACAAAATCGGTCCAGTCGTTTAGACGTGATGCGATGACAACCCGAAGTAGGAGATTATTTGTGTTTAAATAAGATTTTACACCATTAAAACTTTCACGATACATTTTATTATCAAGGACAAGAAAAGTATATATGTTTAATTAGAAATAGAGTATTTATTATTACGAGTATTATTTTATATATTTTCTGCTATTCTCTTAATTATTTTTTAAATAGATTTTTCGTCAAGTTTCTCAGTCAACTTTCTCAGTTAAAATTTAAGCTCTGGTCATCATGGCAATAACGGTTTTTTAGATGATTGTTTTGCGTTTAGAGGTAATTTATTTAATGAAATTGTTATCGCCTCTGTGGTCTAGCGGTTCGGGTGTTGGACTTGACTGCATGAGGTCTAGGGTTCGAATCCCGGGTCGGCCAACAAAAAGAAAATTGGATTTTTCCAATTTTCTAATTAAAAAAATGTTGGTCGGGATTGGAAATGTGCCCGGTTGGCGATAGGCTTGCCACCTATCACATTGTGGGACTTAGTGTCTTCGGCTAGTCGTGGGTGCCTTGGTTGTACCTCTGCCTACCTCTTCCGGGATATGGGCGTGAAGATACTTTTATTTTTGAAATTGTTACACTATGTGTAGATATGACAGAATATTATTTGGTGGTCTAAAATACTAGAAGAAAACTCGATTCTTCATTAAAATGTTGTTAATGTTTTAGTATTAGATTCTCAAATTGGAAGCTTATAACGGATTTTGAGTGTGCGCTCTTGAATGAGGGTGGAAAAAGTAGCATCTACATACTTTTTCCTGAACAAAATAAAAAGGTTAAAGTGTGTAGGTCTACTTACTTGAGGTTCCCTCGTCCTTAACATCTTGGACGATCCGACGTACGCTTTGTGTGAATTTGCCAACTAGATTGGTGCTGGCTGAAACAAAAAAGTAATATTAACACATCCCGAAAAGTTTATAATGTACTTATTGATATAATATTCAGATATTATAGAGAATGAAAATGATGATTTAGGCGAATTTGATCACTAAAATAAGTAGAGATAGAGATAGACACATCATACTTTAGGTTTTCTTTACTTACTAACCGACTCAAAAATAAGGAGATTACCAATTCAACTGTATGTTAGTGGTAGGTGTGGTGGTCTCATATAAATTTGATAGCGATCCGACTAGTGGTTTTTTAGGTTTTACGAGAGTAACGAACATTTATGCATACTTATTAAGTTAACTAATAAATAACTAGTAGTTCGCTTGAAACTGTGACCTTTTGAGGAGCAAATAGATCCTTATATAATTCCAATAAATCATCATTCAACATTTCTTTGATATGAGTAGGGTAACACAGTTTTGCTGCAAAGCAATCGTATGAGCGGCTTTGGTAGTGCGTAAGTAATGAAATACACAACTTTCTTTTCTAAGTGGTCTATTAAAAGACAAAAACCGACTTTATAAAATTTGCTATAACCATGAATAACACCAAAATTAAAAACTCAATCGTGTTAGTGGCTTTGGAGTAGTTCGTAATTAATGAAATATCCAATTTTCTTTTGTTGTGAGTTCCAACATACAATTGATTTTTCAGTTGTAATTATAGTCAGCTCCGAACACACGATAAAAATATAATAAGTGGTCTATTAAACACAAAACCCCGAGTATATAAATTTACTTCTACAATGAGAAATGAGATACCTATACGTGTAGTTCTCTTATTATTCTGTGACATCTACTAAGATTTTATGATTTAATATACATTTTTATTGAGCGTCTCTAAAACGAAGGTCTGTTTGTTGTGTTCTTTTTTTGTACATTCGTGATATTAACCAACAAAACAATAAAGGAATTAGTAAATTAGGTCCAACCGTTTAAGCGTGATGCGATGGCTTTGAGTATGTGATGACCGCAGGAAATGGGAATTCATTTTAAAAGGGTAATAAATATAGAGGGTAAAGACTATATAAATATTTTGACCGCCTCGTTGGTCGAGTGGCTAGCCTACTCGCCTAACTTCATCTACCAACCGCGAGGCTCGGGTTCGATTCCCGACGTGGGCATTTGTGTGATGAACATTTAGATGTCTGCATTTCCGGGTCTGGATGTTTATTAAATTTATTCTGGTATCTATTTAAGTATTAATAAGTATTAGTATCGTTGACTAACACCCATAACACAATCATATAATTTGCTTACTTTGGGGTTAGATTCAATATGTGTGATTTGTCCAAGGATATTTATTATTTTATTATTATTATTTAGTAATGCGTACTTTTGTGTATGTATACCTAAATGACGTGGTAATAAACAGTTTTCGTTTCATTCTAATTCTTAGACCGGTTTGGCGCAACTTTCATATAAAAAAATAAAAAAATAAGTTTAACAGATGTAAACGACACAGAATGTGACAAGCCTAACTGACGTTTCCACCACCCACCTCCACAACCAGATCACAAATAGAGTCCGAACACGGGAAACAAAACCACTTGTCACGTCCTTCGCCAACTTTGTTGAAGCACTCACCACAGAGAACACCAAATCGCACTCGACGTACGTTTCGCCTCAACACCGAGGAATCCTCAGGAATTCGACCGTACCGTACAAACGACGATACACGAGTGACTTGCCGCCGCCTCATCTATATAAGGCGCAGTCGACGCTTCGATAAAGTTGGCGAAGGACGTGACGTGACCTTCACGAAACAATCAGGACATTGTCACCAACACCGTAACCAATCGTCTTATCACGACGTCACCGGCGTTGTCACGACACAGTCGCTACGTCATCACTACACCAGTACAACACCTTCAAGATATAGTCATAAAATCGTCTTCTTGTCACTATCATGACACTGTCACAATATCACATCGATACCATCACGAGAAAGTCATGAAGTCATCACGACACCGTCACTACATCATCACCAACATCGTCCTCACTGTCACCAAGACATTCATGTCGACACAGCCACGGCATTGTTACGGTACAGTTAAGATATCACCACCAACACAATCATCGTCAAGAATTCATCACCGTCATTGCAATGTCATCACGACACCGACACGAATTTGTCACCAACGATATCATCCTAGCATTTCGAAGTCACCATCAATGTTAATACATTTATTTACCCTTGTCTTAGTTAATGTTACTGTTATGATTTTAAGTAAAACTATGTACAATAGAAATTAAAAATTATATCATTTAAATGCTTAAATTAAGGCTCTTTTATTTGATGAGATAACACGAAACAAGATTTATTTTTCGATCCCCCTCGCCCTAGCGCCGTGGCACCACAACCTCCACCCGATTTCACTTGCGTTTGATTTTAAAAATTGTATTAATCATATCTACACACCTTCCAAATTTTGTGAAGATTATTTCAAAACTTCTCAAGTTATCGTCGGACTAACATCATTCATTCACTTCACAAAGATTTTATTAAATTACTTACTGTTAATAAAAAGAAGTGTATATTACTGTCCTAAAATTGATAAAAATCGGTTAAACCACTTTGATGTAAAATCGGAAAATACCATTCTTTTAAATTTATTACTTTAGGTAGAATTTCTTTTCCTATATGTTTTATCTATAACCTCGACACAGTTTTAACACACCAAAACTTTAAAATGAAAACACACGTAGCAGAAATGTTCCATTATACGAAATGGAAGAGTATTATGCAAGTTATCCCCTTTATACCGTTACAAATGCACATGGCACCAGCAATAGTTTGTGGAAACAAACTTTGCTAACACACTCGTGACGCCAGCCCTTAACAGGGATGTGCACTCGATGGGGTACAGCTTGCGGGGAAGCCAACCATTAAACGCTGAACGGTCTTAAATAATGTAACCGCAGAGACGTAGCAATTTAAATTACATGAAAATTAGCGTTCACAATAAAAAATCGATTACACAGGCTGCACAATAAAAACCTGTGTGTTTCAATGTCAAAGTAATTTGATTATTTCATACGAGGAGCGCTGGCTCCTCGTCACTTTCTTTTCTTTTAATAAAAGCCAATAAAAGCGAATAAGCTAGCAAAAAGCCTTATGGCAAAATACAACTGTCACCTAAATAGATAGGTGATAGTGATGCGTCGATAACTTATGGCTGATTTTAGGTTTGCAAATTTATCGGCTATCTCACTCTCGAGCACGAAACACGAAAACGGCGAGCCCTGACGTCAAGGCTGGCCAGCTTTTTCGGTATCTATATAAAATATTTTACATAACTATACAGCTATTATCCCGCTTAATGTACGCACTATATGATGGGCTGTAATAGTTACCCATTACGATGGGCCATCATGTAGAGGGCGGAGGCTTATGGGCTAGCGGCTGGCGAGACGATGGCCGCGGTGTGGTTATTTCACACATCAAAGACATTGTGCCAGCGATGGCGGTATGCTTCTGAACGTCGTCCATTAGAGACATAAATGTTATATGATAGCCGAGTTCAATCAGAGGTGCGGAATATTTATTTATTTTTAGCTTCTGACATAAAAATCAGGCTGTTACAAGTTTGACGTGTCTAGCTGTGACTGATATCATAATTTTTGAACGGATGGACTTCTACGCGGATTTTTTTGAAAGCTGACCTGCTTGAGGTTGTTATTAGCTGCATTATATACCACATATTGTGTTGTCAGAGGTTATTTAAAAGTTTGAATTTAAGTGTTTGTGTGTTAATGTTATATCATCAGCTACTTTCATAATAAACTTTATTAATAGGTTTAAAGTTTTTAGTTTATTTTCTACGTCTAATTATACCTTAGTTCCAAACATTAAATTTCTAGGTCATAACTGTTTGGACTTAGCTGTATAATAACAAACTAAAAACGAAAGACGTTACATTATTTTTTTACATATGACAATCGATTTGTCCGACAATTCTGAAGTGATTTAAAAAAAACTGTTGTGTAGTGTTATTGTCACCAGGTCCAGGTGCATTGTGAAGGTGAAAAATACTTGCAATATTTCTTATAATATTACACACTGCGCTGCCTAACCAGCTTTTTACTTTGATCTTGGCTGAAACTCAACCGCATGTCTATATTGCCGAAATGTTGAAATTCCCAAAAAAAAATAGGCCCGCGGCGGTTACGGGCCCGCAGATTCCGTAGATTGTAGATTTATATGCAAAAAAAGTAAAATTTTTTCACGATGCGATTTTTTGCGGTTGTTTGCGGTTCCCGCGGCAGCGGTCGTCTGCTCGTAGAATCGTACATTCGTGGGTAGTAAGTGCTCAGATCGCAACTAAAGAGTTCAACCATCGCTGGGCTATAGTGAAGTGGGACCATAACACTAACCCATTTATTGCTTACATTATGCTTGAAATTCAAGAGATATTTTTACTTTTATAATATTAGATTTATATTAAATAGATAACATGTTACCTATAGCTACCTAAATAAACACCTATAATTACTACTTTTCCTAATCCGTCCCGTGTATTCATTGAGTAATATTTCTGATGAAGTAATGATATAGGCCGTTTTTACAGTGTAAGTGGAACTTGTAAAGATACGCCAAAAATTCGACTTATTAATAAACATGGACTAACGTAACGTAGGAGTGAAATTAAACCATATTAAAATAAAAACTATGATACTAGGCTAAGTCTCGGATTGCTTTAGTTCATGTTTATTTATAAGGTTGATAAAGTTTTTGACTGAAGGATGATTTCGGTTTTCAATTTCAACTTACAGCAATAAAAATATTGCTGTAAGTAAAAACAATGTTAGCTATGGGTGTTAAAAAAGAAATTAAACTTATTCATCTAATAAACTGGTGATTCGACTCGAAATGTTCTTGTAACATGAGTGCAGTCACTCAGATTACTAATTTTAAACCAACTTGCCAGGGTTAGTACCACCGCTTTTTTATCGAAGAGCTTACGATCAACTGCAAACTATTTCTTAAAGGTTCCAAAGTCGTTACGTTCCGAAAGCGCCGCTATCACAATCTGTGATTTTTTCTAGAACGGTGGAAGTTCGAGGCAGAAAAAATTTACGCGATGTGTTATGATAATAAGGTAAAATTAAGGGTTTGATCATCGTATTGATTATTTCCAAGGAACTACTGCTTGTTTACTTTTTAAAACTATATGAAATAAGTTTCAGGCCTATTTTCAATATTTATCATTGGAACTGAAAGTAGGTAGGTGTGTTTAAGTAATTGCCGGTCGGCGGAGATCGACTCTTAGCTCTGAGGAGTTATTTACACAGGCGAGCAAGGAAATGGAATCTCACGGATACATGGAATATGTTTTAGCCTTCTACTAAGTTTTGACTTGAAAAATGTTGTATTTTGTATTAAATGTAGGTATAGATTTTTTTAATGATACTAGAAGGCAAACAAGCAGACGGAATTCCTGATGGTAAGAAATTGACGCCGCCTAGAAACACCAAAGGTGGTAATGGTGCGTTGCCAACCTGAAGCTGAGATGTTAGGCCTCGAGCAAGAGTAAGTTTACCGGCTACCTTACCCTCCAAACGTCATGACGTTATGGCGGCAGGAATAAGTAAGGCGGTGGTACCAATCCCGGTGAGTCGCTGCGAAACTCTACTACCTAGTCAGATGTCACGGTGTTAGTTACGGTAAGCCTATGCTCGTCTTTTACGAGCTGCGTGGCAGGAAAGTATTCTGAAAAGGAGCCCGGACTAACATGGGGAAAAATTGTTAATCGGAATACTGTATTATCACCTCAGTGCAAAATGATAATTAGATAGAGTCGGTTTTTGTCTCCTATATTGCATAATATGTACCTAAGTATGGGAATATAATTTTTGTAGTAGATACGTAAGTCATATTTTTGACAAAGTGCTGTGTAGTAGTTCGCCCGGTTGCCAGCGCCCTATTTATATTTACCGTTTTAGAATCAGTGCTCGTTACTGCTGTCACGTTCTGATGGTTAGGGGTGCTGGTAGACTTGACACGTGACGCCTTGAGCCGAATGAAATCAAATAAGACGACACGGATGCGGTAACATCTATAGTGGCTATAGAGCACCTGTTACTTTGTTATAAGTTATAACACAAAAAATCGACTACGCTTCAAAAATTAACACTCGGCGTCCAAAAAATTCATTTTCACGGTAAATGTTTTTCGTTGTTTCTTGGTTTGAGCGTAAACAAACGCACTGGCGTAACAGCATTAAAACCCACAATTAATGAGATTCAGAATTTACTATTGCATCTTAACAGCGTGTCACCAAATAGAGTTTTTAATATAGTTAGAGTTAGAGTTCATAAAGAAGTTAATATATCTTGTGTTCCCTAATTTGAAACTAGATGGTATATCTAGCAATTTTATTCTATGCTTAATTCGAAGACGTGTTCGTCGTTATATCTTTCGGGGATATAATTGGTAAAACTCGGATAATTAATTCAATCCAACTAGAAAAAGTCTAATTTTCTATGTACGTTGTTGTCTAGTAAGAAATTCAGTTATATGTCACATGATAATAAAACATTTTTACATGGTTTTATCTGCTATTTCAGATTTAGTTTCGTCGTAATTAAATAGATGGCGACAGAATAGGCAGTTCTCATGGTGTTCTTATGGTTAATCTGTACGTTGCTGGTTCCATCGTTTTATTTACAAAGTTTTGTATAAAAAATAGGGAGATGTCATGGGTATGACTTAAAAGTTTTTGTAGGTCAAACAAAACATTATTTTTTATTAAAAAATAGCCATTTTATACAGAACACAAGATTTTTACTTTAGTATTACATTTTATCTTTCCAGCAAGCACAAAACTTCTATCGCCGTAGCATCAGTATATGTCTTGGTCGTGTGCACTTTGAAAAAGTACCTGGTTAACTTCTTTACACAAACAAAGTCACAGACTAGTAACGTAGAAAGGTCCATAGGTATCAAACCTATCTCTTTTATCCTCAACAAAAATTTATAAATAATTATCAAATTGCAAAGTAAAATGATTAGTGCCGGTTTCTGCAATTTTAATGCGCTCATCATTATGACTTTTACTTTTTTATGGCAAAAGAGAGCGAACAGACACGCAGCTCCACTGATGGCAAGAGAACCACTGCAGCAGACGAGGTCGACAATATTTACATAGCACTAGACTGTTTCATTGTTTGCTATGGAACCCGCGAGATGGAGTAAATTTAATACAAAATAAAGCTATGTTGCCAGATTCGGAAACGATTTTAAAAGTTGTGAAAAAATAACAGGCTAATCTCCATGTCCATAAATAAATACTGATTCTCAGAAGAATTATACAAATGGGTCTAACCCCACACTATCCCAAATTGTATGCTTGTTTTATTGATGGTAGCCGATGATACCAATACCAGAAATTATTAATATTAATAATTATTGTTAGTAACCAGTAGTATGTTCACGATACAAATGCGTTTCTTGTTCATCACCAATGAGTTTCAAAAAAAAAAAAATAACCTGACTTACGCCACAAATGTGTAATGAATTATGATTCAGGAATTATTTCCAAGAAAAAGTATCTATCATTTATCCTTTTTGTTTTTTTTTCAACACTGTTTTTTTTATTAAGGTGATATAATAACTTGTCACTTAATTAGATTAATTAAACTCGAGTTAAAAAGATTAAAAAACTAAAGAAAAACAAAAATATGGAAACTGATTAAATATTCTCTTGATTGACAGTAATTTCTGAAACTATATTATGTGTGACAAAAATTAAATACACCATAAAAACAAAAACAAATTTATCACCGTAATAAAATCTGTTAATATGTTTTCAAATTTCAAAGTGACATAATTGTGCTAAAACCAAAATACAAATGGCAACATTAAGGAATCTATGGACTATGGTTCGAAGTTTAGAATGGTAAAATGGTGAATTTGTGTACCTACGCAATATCTATATTTTCTTGTGATTCTAGCGTATTGAAGTGCTTTTCCATATTTTAAAGTATAGCTCTGATTCCTTCATTACGAAATAAAAGTTTAAAGATACTGATATACATAGAGAAATGAGATAGTGAAATAATTTTTATGTTTGTAACAACGTCGAAAGAAACCATAAAAAAGCTTTGTTTGTATCATTTCACAGTACGTAAAAGATGTAATATAATTAATATGTATGTAATAGAAGAACGTTTTGTTTAAAATTGGAGTAAAAATAAAAAGTGTTCTAGTATGTCGTTGTTTTTACTTTACTGATCAAACTTAAATTTAGATCATATACAGTTTACTATTTCTGTGTTTATTCATTAATACATCACAATATGTACCTATATCATTGAAATTTTAGTTTGATCTTGATATTTCCAAAACATTCCAATGAAAACATTGGCAGGGAGGGTCGTATATCCTACAAAATCTACTTATGTTTGTGGACACCAAGAGATGGCGCTGTAAGACACTTTGATCCCACAGTATTTGTATGTATTCGAATTTCTTGTCGGAGTACTATAACTGTTCTGTGCACTGCAGACACCATAGCTGTTGCAGGTATCTTGTGGCGGGGGTGTTAGGCCAATTGTACCCCACTAGAACAAGAGATTATCATCAACTTCAACTACAGATAGTAGAAAAGTCGATAAAATTTTTTGAAAAAATTCTAATGGCAATTGGCATGATAGGTGATATGTAGTTTGACGGGACTACTATAATTGCAGGATAAAACAAGTTCCTAGCAGTTTCATCAATTTTCAAATTTGTTAAAACGAGAACGACAAATTAACTCAATAAGTTTTGAGTATAAATTATTGTTTTAACTTAAAGATTAAGCTGTTGCAAAAGTCAACTTCACCAAAGTTTCAGAAATTCGCAAATAAAAAGTAATTCATTCGGACTTTATTTATTTGATAACAAGATTTTAGTTCTTAATTAGAACACGATTTCAGCTTTTGTTCCCAAAACAAAGACCGTTTTTAATTTACTGCCGTCGAATTTCTTTTTGTTTGAAACTGTCGTTTTGTTTGAAATAAATTTGGTGTTTGGAAAAGGCACTGCCGGCAATTTGATTAAATGAGTAATTACACTCGAAAAGGTTTCAATAGGTTTTATACTATTTATTAACACAATATGAATACAATAGAAATGTTGTAAAGTCAATTAAGACACAGCATTAGCACGTTTTTATAAAATACTAATGAGACCTTACGGGGTAGGCAGAGAGTATCGAGTGCCAAATTTCACGATATCGACAAACCTGTCTAACTTCCTTCACATTCGTTACCCTTTTCATACAAACAGGCCGGTTTCGGAGACTCTTGGATAATATCTATGCGATCTAATCGTGCAATATGAACCTTGGTCTCCCCGAATACTTACATTCATCAACATCCGCATATTATATCTGCTTTATCAATTTTCATCTGGTGGAGGTGGTGGCGG
>NJDC01000498.1:0-44698 GCA_002245475.1 Calephelis virginiensis
GATATCCTCCTACGTGCTTATAGTTTTCTGGTGTTCTCATTGGATGTCCAAAAGATACATGAGTATTTCCGAGTACTAAAGATGCATTGTATTGTAATTCCTTAAACGAAGGAACCTGTCTTCCTCTTTTGGCAATTGCGGGTACAAACAAGTTTTTGTAGTTTTCTTCATAATTTCTGTTTAAATAACTGTAAAGAATAAGAATTTCGTCAATTACAGGTAGTTTTTGGAATTTGTGCATTTTGTTTCTTTTTCATATTTATCAAAGACAGATGAATTTTGAGGAGAGGGAGGAATCTTCAGGCCCGCATCTCAGTAGTGGTAGGCGGAGGTATAACAGGGTACTCACGACTAGCTGATGACATTAAATCTCATAATGTGATAGATGGCAAACCCATCGCCAACAGGCACATATCCAATCCCAATTAACGTATTTTTTATTAGATATAATTGCAGAACACATTTTATTTGGATGCCAGACCAGACTATCGAACCCGGGATCCCATGGAGTCAAGTCCTACACCGGACCGTTGGATCAAAGAGGCGACTTTGATAGATGGATTTTGATAGTAAAAAGGTTGCAGATTATTTTTAAGAAAGAGTAAAAGCCTTCTGTTTGTGAATGTGGTGGTCGAGTGTAAACTGTATACTTTTACACATGTAGTCAAACATCCCAACCATGAGGTAGTGGTTATTTTCTTAGCACCAGGAGAGACGCTTGAACGCTCACTATCGTATGACATAATAAAATTTATTTTTCACACAATCATATATAATTCAGTTTTGGTTATTTAATCAGTCATAGGGTAAATGGGTGCCAGCTTCCATTAAAAAAAATACTGGCATTAAGCATTACTAAGGATACTGCTGAACTTCAAATCTGATCTTAGCTTGCCCTTTTTCGTTTATAACGGATTTAAAATATGATGGATTTGAAATAAATCCAACTTACTTAAAAATTTAATTTAAAAGCGTCATAACAGTCGTTAATAATAAATATTATCTTGAATTCACATATACATTATCCCGTGTTGGTCCCGGCTCCTTTGCAGAATAGACCATCTGCTTTCCTGCCAGGCAGTTCATAGAAGGCGAGCATAGGCTTACCGTCACTAACAACGTGACATCCTACTACTACTACATCGCAGCGACTTGTCTGGATTGGTACCACCGCCTTACTTATCCTGCCGCCATAACGTCAGTGCTTGCTATTGACTTGTTCCGGTTCGGAGAGTAAAGCCGGTAAACTTACTTTTACTCGAGTTCTGACATCCCGGCCTCAGGTTGGCAACGCACCATTACCACCTTTGGTGTGTCTAGGCGGCGTGAATTTCTTACAATCGGGAAATCCGTTTATTTGCCTTCCGATATCATAAAAAAATATTTAACTTACAATGTATGAATGTGTTTCACCCTCACGATCTGCATGTTTGCCTTCCAATACCATACAAATAAAATATATTATGTTATATCAATTATTTAAAATAAAATCTACAAATACTCACAAGGTCTTTATAAAGTTTCCCAATACTTGAAATCCTAACTCACGTACTCGCTCTATGAAAGTTAATGGTGCATTAGTTCTTGAATATGTATCTATAGTATAGGAGGGATTTGTTAATTCATCAATTATAGCCAATATACCCCAATGTGCTTCAACGAATTTAACTTCAACAAATTAAGCCAAATTAATGGGCAGTTATTTATAGCTGCGAAACTAAAAATCATTATTTTTCAAATATTCAAGTCTATATCCTTCTCAAGCATTCTAGTATAAAACATAAAAATTATAGTAACGGAGTAACCATTGCGACGTGAAAGAAATACAAACAAACAAATAAAAAATGTAAGTATCTTTACGCCCATATCCCAGAAGAGGTAGGCAGAGGTACAACCAAGGCACCCACGACTAGCCGAAGATACTAAGTCCCACAATGTGATAGGTGGCAAGCCTATCGCCAACCGGGCACATTTCCAATCCCGACCAACATTTTTTTATTAGAAAATTGGAAAAATCCAATTTTCTTTTTGTTGGCCCACCCGGGATTCGAACCCGGGACCTCATACAGTCAAGTCCAACACCCGGACCGCTAGACCACAGAGGCGATATTTAATTATATGGACATGAAATACCTACGAAAAAAGCTTGCCGTTGGCTAATAAAATATATGGCTACCATTTTGACATTATAAGGCTGTCAAGAAAATGTCTCATGCAGTCAAGTCTAACACCCGGACCGCTAGACCACAGAGGCGATAAAATGTATGTTTGAATATTAATATTTAGTGTGGTAGTATGGTCTAATATGATATGGTTTGCAAAAGTAAGCTAGTATCTTTACGCCCATATTCCAAAGAGATAGGCATAGGCACAACAAGGGCATCCACATCAGCCAATTTGATAGGTGGCAAACCTAACACCAACCGGGTACATATCCAATCCCGGGCAACATCATTTTTATCAGAAAATTAAAATACACATTTTATAATTATTTGTTGTTAAACATTAATTTGCAGCTTCAAAAATAGGAAATCAGGTTACCCAGCGTATATGCCAGAGAACAGCCATTCGGAAATAATCAAATCAAAGTTTTCGTTTTCATTATTCATCAGACGAAGGACGTTAGGATGGTTTACAGTATTGTTGGCGAGGTTTAACAGTACTTCATAAAGAATTATTATTTTTTGCACACTTTCATATTATTTTCTTCTAAGTTTTCTAAAAAATATATTTGATTATCGATATCTTATGATTATGGAAAGCAAACAGCAGATTGATTTCCTGATGGTAAGAAATTCACGCTCCATTAAGACACCAAAGGTGTTAAAGGCGCGTTGCTAATCCGAGGGATATTGGGCCTCGAGCAAAACTAAGTTTACCAGCTACATTTGTTTGTTACATCGCCATAACCACATCGATACCACAGCGTAACTATTACATTATGGCAACATTAAAAATTGTGATCGGGGTTAATTTTGATGTTTGTTTTAAAACAAAATTGCACCCAACCATGACATGTGCGTGTGTTGTGGTAGTTGTTGTTTGTGTGAAACTGACTTTAAAACTTAACCAAATCAAATGCAGTAAGGAATTGGAATTAAGAAACTTTTCCTTTGACATTTAAATTAGTGATTTAGAACATTTAAGTAAGTAAGTATCTTACGCCCATATCCCCGAAGAGGTAGACAGAGGTACAACCAAGGCACCCACGACTAGCCGAAGACACTAAGTCCCACAATGTGATAGGTGGCAAGCCTATCGCCAACCGGGCACATTTCCAATCCCGACCAACATTTTTTTTATTAGAAAATTGGAAAAATCCAATTTTCTTTTTGTTGGCCGACCCGGGATTCGAACCCGGGACCTCATGCAGTCAAGTCTAACACCCGGACCGCTAGACCACAGAGGCGAACATTTAGAACATTTGTTACTAATAAACCACAAAGTTATGTTAATTTTGTCTCTTGAAGTATTAACGACCGCACTTAGAAATTTTATGACTGAATAAAAGGCGATTATAAAGAAAGGGGCTTAGATTTGAATGCAATGAAAACTAAAGTAATGGTGTTTAAAAGAGACGTAGCCAGAACGGATGTTAGAGTTTTAGTTGATGATGTAGTGTTTGAGCAAATTGTATATCTTGGTTATGCTGTTAGCAGAGATAGAATAGAAACCGCGGATATGGAGAAGAGTGCGTGTGCAGGGTATAGTGTGAACGAAGCACTGGGTAAGCTATTGCAATGCGGAACGAAGCAAAGCGAGTCTTGCTTTTTGAGTCAAAAAGCTAGACTCGCTTTGCATAATTCTGTGCTTATCCCAACGTTGTAGAATGGAAGCGAGAGTTGGGTATGTCAAAAATAACGTAAAAGTAGGATAAATGCGGTCGAAATGAGAGCGCTACGCAAAATCTGTGGTGTGACGCTCGCTGACCGCATTCATAACATGAGACACACTCGAGAAAGAGTGGGATTAAAAGAAAGTGTTGGTGTTAAAATGAGAAAGGGCATGCTCCGCTGGTTCGGTCATGTAGAAAAAATGAAAGATGAAAAATTGACAAAGCAGATATACAATGCGAATGTGGATGGATGTATGTACCAGGGGAGACCAAGGTTGACAATCCACGATCAGATAGTTCAGGTATTATACGAGGATGGTGTCAAAAGTATCTCTAAAACAGGCATGTTTTTATGAAAAGGGTAATGAACGTGACCTATAAGGCTTACAAACTTCCAAAAATACAAACCTTTACCCTTTTTTAATAGTGTAGATAAGTATCTCCACGCCCACATCCCATAAGAGATGGGCAGAGGCACAATCAGGGCGCCCACGACTAGCAGAAGTTTCTAAGTCCCATGATGTGATAGGTGGCAAGCCTATCGTAAACCAGGCACATGTTCAATTCCGGTAAACGTTATTTTTATTAGAAAATTTGAAATACACATTTTCTATTTTTTGTTGCCCGACCCTGGGATCGAACCCGAGACCTCAAGAAGTATTTTTTTTGTACCGTCACTTGACATCTGACTAGGTGGTAGAGTTTCACAGCGACTCATCCGGATTGGTACCACCGCCTTATCTATTCCTGCCGCCATAACGTCATGACGTGTTCCGGTTCGGAGGCTAAGGTAGCCGGTAAACTTACTTTTGCTCGAGGCCTAACATCCCGGCCTTAGGTTGGCAACGCACCATTTCCACCTTTGGTATCTCTAGTATCTTCACGCCCATATCCCCGATTCGGTAGGCAGAGGTACAACCAAGGCACCCATGACTAGCCGAAGACACCAAGTCCCACAATGTGATAGATGGCAAGCCTATCCTAATTTCTTTCCATCAGGAAATCCGTCTGCTTGTTTGCCTTCCAATATCATAAAAAAAAGTCAATGTAGTGTAGATGTAAATTATTATATTTCTTTCTTTCTTTAAGTTTTGGCCTTCACGTTAGTATTTAGCCATTAGTCAAGTAGAAATTTGCATCAAAATTTACATCAATTTCAATTAATTTTAATTAGTCATCAGTCGTAAGTCGTCAATAAGTCATGTCAGGCTCTCTTGGGTAAAGCGGTGGCCTTTTTACACAAGCTCATGTAATGAGATTTGGCGGCAACGAGAAAATATACGATACGCTAATTTCTTTATGATTATTTCATTTGTGCACTTTTACTGAACAAAATTGCACAAAATGCCACCAAAATTGACTAATTTCACTCAATATTAACACGAAATTCAATAATTATGAAAAAACTTCGACCATCTTTTGTCTCGATGGCGCCAAAACTCCATTATTACAGTTACAATTTATAAAAGTTTAATGATGTTTGTCAAGATGGTTTAAGATGGTTAGTGTCTGTTTTATGGATGTGACTATTAAAATAGTTCGGATGGAAATATGTGAAATTTAGTTGACATATTAGACACCTTTGTCACTTGGTACCTTCCAAAGCCACAATGATCTAAACTACAAAACTGTTTGAGTTATGAGAAAAACATTTAGTTCAAACAAAATAATTATCTGTAAGCATACGGGGACCTTGAATCTCGATTAAATGCTGTCAAACTTCAACTTCAGCGTTACGCTGTTTAAGTATGAAGGAATATTAAGGTTTCCTGTCGATTATCGGTTCATCAGTTACTGACATAGTTCAACGGAAGCACCTTGAAATTAGTTTCAAACAAAATTATTTTACAAATTTTAAGGAAAGAACAATTGTCGCAACCAGACAAAATTTGAAGTAACTTCTCAAGCCGACGAATGCTCTGACCATTTGAGCTACTGAGGATCCAAATCCTGTGGCGAAGTTTTAATTACTTTCTTTAACTTAGAGTAGGTTATGTCTTATAGAGACACAGTTCTGAGCAATTGGTACTAACTAAATGGGTTTATCTTTACAAATATAATAATAAATAAATAAATATCCCTGGACAAGTCACACAAATTGAATCTTACCACAAAGTAAGCAAATTATATGCTTGTATTATGGGTGTTAGTCAAATATATTAATACAAAGAAATACTTATATAGATACCTGAATAAATTTAACAAACACCCAGACCCGGAAATATAGACATCTAAATGTTGATCACACAAATGCCTGCCCACGTCGGAAATCGAAACCAAGCCTCGTGCTCGGTCGGTGTAGTTAAGCGTGTATGCTAGCCACTCGACCAACGACGTGGTCATGTTATGTCGTGTCATCAATGTCTACCCTTTAGCAAACGCTTCTAAAGGCGAGCATCATTGAAATTTAATTAAAACTATTAATAAATATTTTTTATTTGATTTTATTATTAACTAGATAAATTTACAGTTTTAACGTAACATTTTAGTGACAATTAACTCGTTTTTTTCTTGACATTTCTTTTAGTTCTTAATTTGTTTAGCCAACTTAATGATAACTTGATGCAGTACCACATTAAAACTATTACTAGTAAAAAATCTAAGTACCACTTCTGGTACCAGAGCACCATAAGCGCGGGAGAGCGCATGTGTAACGCTCCGTTGGTTTTGATGACATGTTCTACCCAGTGAACAAGCTCCTTCCCAGGAGAGACAGTTCGGTCGTGATAAATAGCAGATAACTCCTTTACTTTAGCCCTGTACCTGGAATGGATAGAAAAATCTTTAGTTTTATGTTTGTAGTGATTAAAACACAACGCATTTTGATATCAATTCAAGTTAAAATATTTAATAGTAAAATTAATTTAAAAAAATTAAAATAAATTCTCTTGTTTAATTTAAGATCTTGCTAGGGAAGGAGTACGTTTGTAATATTTTTAGGAGTTCAAGATCAATTAATAATAATCAATTATTTAAAGTGATTCGTTATTCTTACCCATCATTGACTAACATATCATCGATAGCCTCTTTTAATTCATCCACCATATCATAGGAAAGATCAACTCTCTTTGCAAATCCCTTTTTTATGGCTCTACCCACGTTGACAAATTGATCAACAAACACCGGGATGCCTATGATTGGAACACCATAGTGAATGGATTCAGTTGTGGATAAAAGGCCTCCGTGAGTTATAAAAAGTAAGACGTGTGGATGAGCTGAAAGAAAATATATTTTTCTGACAAACTGAAACTTTATAAATTATTTTTAAACTTTTGCCTTAATTAATTGTATGTATATAAACTATATTACTATGAAGTTTTATCTAAATTAGTTCAGAATTTTTGGCATGAAAGGGTAACAAACATCCATCCGTCTATCCTGACAATCTTTCGATTTATGTTTTAGATTGATTATTTTTCAAGGTGTAATGATTTTTCTGGGATAAATGCCAATCGCGGCCTATACTCACAATAAATGTCTCGTAGCTACTATGCTAAGCCTAATTTACAGTTGTATCTGCTACCCAATCACTGGGAACATGATTGGTGGCAGGAATAGACAAAGCAGTAAATCCTTATCCGATTATTGTATAGTAGATGATTTCCGAACGAGATTTTGAGTCACAGTGCTAGGCTCGCTTTGCATAATTATGTGCTTATTCCGACGTTGTTGTATTGAAGCGAGAGTTGGGTATATCAGAAATGCATAAGGGCAGGGTAAATGTGATTGAAATGAGAGCACTACGGAAAATCTGTGGTGTTACGCTAGCTGACCGCATTCGTAATAGTGATATCCGAGAAAGAGTGGAATTGAAAGAAAGTGTTGGTGTTAAAATTAGAGAAAATAGAAAGAATGGCTTATGAAATATTGACAAAGCAGATATACAATGCGAATGTGGATGAATGTAGGTACCCGGGGATACCTAGGTTGACATTTAACGATCAAATCGCTCGGGTGTTATTCGAAGGTGGAGTTAAGAGTCTCCGAAACCGACGTGTTTTTGTAAAAGGGTTATGTAAGGGACTTGCCGTAAAAATATGCTTGTATATATGTATTTGCTTATCCGATCAAGTTGCTGCACAATACTCAACCACCAGTGGTCTTGTGCTATTTATTGCTATTCAAGATATATCGCCTCTTATAAATTGCTAGGCCGAAACCGCCTGCAACGCAATGGGTTATTCTATACAGGGGGCTCGAATTACCTGGAGGATCTACTAGATAAAAAGATGCCATTCCATTCCAACCATCGATAGAAACAACAAAGATTATATTGGTGAGTTGTTATCTTGTGACCGGGCTACTAGACCACATGCGTGTCTATTGGATATCCTACATTGGGACATGACAACTGACATTATCCTGGTAAGAATAAGTATGGCGATCTGGATGAGTTGCTGCACTGATCTCTATTATCTGGTTATGACTGACTTCACTTGACAATAATTTAGTAACCTAAATTGATATAATATTGGCTCTGTGATCTCGTGGTTCAATATTGGCATTGACTACACGAGGGTTGGGCAATTCAAAATGTGTTTTTTTACGTTTCTAATAAAAAAATATATATTTATAAGTGCCCAGGGATTGAGTAAGTGATCCGTTGACAATGGTGCCGTTGCCGTTGGCGATTGGGGAACTAAGTAAGTATTATAGCCTAATTGTGGATGCCCTGGTTTTTCATTGTACTTATATTTTCTATTTATGATTTTTAATCTTTCTCTTTACATATTTTTTTCGCCTCTGTGATTTTGCGGTCCGGCGTCAGAATTGAATACTTGAGGGCCTGTTTCTCATAAAAACGAAGTTGCTTTGGATTAGATATGTGCCCGATTGGCGATGGCCTTGCCACCTATCACATTGTAGGACTTAGTGTCTTCGGCTAGTCGGGGGGTACCCACCTCGTCTCACGATTGAGTATACTTTTTGGGGAATATGGGCAAAAAAATACTTATAATTTTTAATCGACTCCAAAAAAGAAGAAGGTCGCTATTCGACTGTATCTTTTTCTGCAGGTTTGTTATCGGTCAATAAGAAATTAATTTTAATGGTTATTTTTTAAAAAGATAGGCCATGGTTCCCAGACGGTCCCATATTAATTCTATAATGATCCTACAATACTATACCAGAATACACTATACTATACTGTACTGGTGGTTTTTGAGTAGTACCTTATACTGGACATTTTCTTTTCTATTTCGATATTATTATGTCGTCAAAATTGACAAAAATATATGTATTTTATTAATTATAACTCAGAACTGTTAGTTGGATATGGATAAATTTAATCTGGGCTTACATCGAAATCTATTATTTATATTTCGAAAAAACAATGATCAAATTGCGAAGTGATAATTAAAATTTGAATCGGTTTTTTTGTAGTTTACTGCGATCAAATCGTTTTAATTATTTTTTCGTTTTCAAGTACGTAGTCCTTTGTTGAAATATGTAATTTTTAAATATATCTTATACGTATTTTTGAAGTGAAAACTTCTTTAGCGGCGTTGCGCACTTTTTTGGAATAGTTTATCTATTTAACTAACTTTTAAACTCTCGTCAGGACAGCGCAGGGCGCTTGCGCGAATGTTGGTGTAGTCATGTTTGTGTACGATAGCGCAATAAATGAATATTGATTTCTACCACATATATGATAGTATACTGATAATTAAAGCAATTCGTGCAAAATTATTTCCTAACCATTCTAAACTATCAAAAATGCACAATGTTAATATTCAACTTTTCACTTCTGCCGGCACTTCCGGCATACCCGTCATTTTTTTTTAAAAACAAAGCTCTTTCTTCTTTTGAAAAAAAGCATTGCCTACAACTAGATACCTACAAACGTACCTAAAATGCTCTGTTGTGGTGCCCACTTTAATATATGAACATTTTCGGGACGGTTTGGCAAATCTTCTTCAAACTTCCACAAAACTGTCTGGTTTAATGCACTGAACATTTTCAAAAGACTTTGTTTTAGCTTAGTTGGTAAAGTTTTGCTCTTCAAATTTGAACCCATGCTGAAGTATATAACACCATGTTTCGCACTGTCCATTATTTTTTTCAAATCCTGTTAATAGAAGTTTTTAACTTTAAAACACAAAATTGATTTGTTTTATGTTGTAATATCAAACAAATAAGCGATTTTCCTGATGGTAAGAGCACCCATACCATAGGAGATGTAGACCACAAATGAAACAGGTATGTCCTATGGCAGAGATGTCAGGCCTAATGGGCAAGACCTTCGTACTGGAACGTGACAGAATCATTGTGGCGGCAGGAATTAACACAAGGCAGTGGATCCCTACTCGGGCTAGTTAATGCGCAGCACTCTACAACCTGTGGGCTTGTTAGTAATGACTTAGATTTTTACGTGTCCTCGCGAACGAGCTGTCTCTTCTACATGATGATCATGCTCGCCATATCATGGGTATACATAGAAAGTAAAGTAAATCCTGTCGGTGTCAAATATGAAACGAAATAAGAATTGCTATGTTTTGAGGAATATGTGTGGTAAGAAGTTGTTTCAGAGATATTTAAGAATATTGATATATTTTAACTCGCTTGTGGTGTGGCAATAGTCACAAAGTTATTGTGTATTAATATTAAAATTTTAAAGTAGGTATATATGAAATACCTCATATATATAAGGTCTTTTTAAATTAGTGCTCGAAAGAGTGCCCAGATATTCTGAATATTTAACTGAATCAGCAAAAAAATAGACTTGAAATAAATAAAATACATGTAACTATTAATAATCCGTATTTATTTCATCATCATTATCATCAGTTAGAGGACGTCCACTGCTGGACGTAAGCCTCCCCGAAAGAGCGCCACAAGTCATGGTGACCAGCCACTTGTAACCAGCGATTCCGCACGACTTTGATCAGATCATCAGTCCACCGGGTGGGAGGTCGTCCAACACTACGTCCTCCGGTGCGGGGCCGCTACTCGAGAACCTTTTTTCCTCTCCGGTTGTCGGTTCTGCGAGCAATGTAGTCTACATTGGCAATGGGCAGTCCCATTGCCACTTCAGCTTACTGAATCTCTGGACTTTGTCTGTTACTCTCGTTCTCTTGCGGATCACCGAATTACGGATCATTTTTCGCAGAGAAACACCGAGCATAGCTCTCTCCATAGCACGCTGAGCAACTCTGAGCTTATTTAAGAGGCCCACATTTAACTACCAATTCTCAGTTCCATATGTCATTACCGGTAACACACACTGGTCAAAGACTTTCGGCCTTAGGCTCTGCAGTAATTTGGACAAGAAGATACCCTTTAACTTCCCGAATGCTGCCCATCCGAGTTTGATTCACCGATCGGCCTCTTTCTAGAAGTTGGATTTCCCTAACCTAACAGTTTGACCTAGGTATACAATATACATACTGATCAACAACTTTAAGAATTTAGTTCCCCACGTGAACTGGTATGGATGCAACATGAACGTTGAACATGACTTTCGTCTTGTCCAAGTTCATCCTAAGACCCACCCGTTGGGAAACTCTGTCATCTTGATGATCTTGCTGATCTGATCATCTTGCTTAAGTCTTCCAGCGATTCCGCCATGACCACAATATTATCTGCAAATCGAAGGTTAGTGATGTACTCGCCATTGATATTGATGCCGAGTCTTTTCCAGTCCAGAAGCTTGAAGACATCTTCTAGTGCAGCAGTGAACAGTTTCGGAGAAATAACGTCTCCCTGACTCACACCTTTCTGCAACTGGATCGGTTTCAAGCTCTGACCTGTACTTGGACCTGACTGTAATCGGACCGACATAGTGGCTTTTCCGTACAAACACGTCAACACTTCGATATATCGATAGTTGATGCGGCACCGCTGTAATGACTGAAGTACTCCCTATGTCTCAACCGAATCGAATGCTTTCTCGTTGTTCACAAACGCTAGACATAATGGCCGATTATACTCCTCGGTCTTCTGTATAATCTGGCGCAGCGTATGAATGTGGTGTACGGTGCTAAAGCCTTTACCCGGCTTGTTCGGGAGGTTGGAAATCATCCAACCTGCGTGATAATCGGTTCGTGATGACCCTTGAAAACAACTTGTAAACGTGACTCAGAAGTGAGATGGGTCTATAATTTTTCAATAACGTTTTATCACTTTTCTTGAAAAAGAGAACCAGCACACCTCTAGTCCACGTTTTTGGAACATCACGAACGCCAACACGCTTCCGAGGATGACGGGATTTAATAGCTTCTGGAGGACCTTGAGTACTGGCATTACACCCGCTCTCAGTAGCTCAGCAGTAATTCTATCGTCTCCAGGCGCTTTATTGTTCTTCAGTTGTTTCAGGGCCATCCGAATCTCGTACAAGCTGACGTCCGGGATGTCTTCGGTATAATGTTGGTTGAGTTTGGCTCTAGTATCTTTAGCCAAACTAACAACGAGTCGTGTTGAATTGTACAGCTGTCCATAGAACTTCTCAACCTCTCTCAAAAGCTCAGCTCACCCATTTTTATTTGCTCAAGTTCAATGACTGGCGCGGCGTGACGTCACACGAGTTATGTGACTCGACAGAATATGCGAGTATATAGCGTACCGTACAAATGTTACGTAGATGTACGTATTTAGCATTACATTGGCAAGCTTTGGACTGACTAAATTAACTTTAACAATACATGCTATTGTTTGTAACAAAAGGTAATAAATAGAATACCAAATAAAAGGTTAACACGTTACCACAATAAATAACAATTTCATTAAGTAGTGGGTTCTATAATTAATAGTAAATTAAGACGTGCTAAAAATTTTGGATCAAATTTTTCGGTTTTAATAGTTGTTCATGACTTAGTAAAAAGTTTTGGTTCCTATTAAACTGACGATAAAATACTAACAAAACCAAGATGTAAAGATATTTTTTACCCAATATGATTTCGATAAAAAATTCGTACATATTAAAAGTTTTCTTACAATTTAATATTAAATAGTTCTAAAGTATTGTATATACCACACGCTATCGATTCTTACATAATATATAAACATATTAAAACATTACATTGGCGCGCGTCGTCGGATACGTAGAGTAGCGTAGGTCATGACGCGGCGTATTCGAACATCTATGATCAGCTGAGAGCGTTTGTCGACTCGTTCGTAAGGTAGCCGGTAAACTTACGTTTGCTCGAGGCCTAACATCGTGGTCTCAGGTTGGCAAACGCACCATTACCACCTTCAGTGGCTCTACGCGCCGTAAATTTCTTACCATCAGGAAATCTGTTTGCTTGTTTGCCTTCAAATATCATAAAAAAAGTTTCTAGATACGCATTTCGAGCCCATGGTTGAGTAACTAATTTAAGAAAGCCTTGTATTTAAACACATTTTCATATTTAAGACAAAGTACTTAATTATACTCGTTTACCTCTGGCAAAGGTTTGACAGTTTCTTGAACATGGAAACCTCCAATATGCTTGTAATTTTCTGGGACTCTTGTTGGGATACCCAGCGCGACGTGTGAGTTGCCAAGTACCATGGAGGCATTATATTTTAACTCTTCAAAAGAGGGAGCAGATCTTCCTTTGTTAATAATGGCGGGTGCAATGTAGGTGTTATAATTATTTATGTCGACGCCATCCATTAAACTGTTGAAAATTGTTATTAAAAAAATCAATTTGATTGCATATAGTGTATGGTTGTGGGAATTCCGTCATGCGCTAAATAAATGATAAGTAAATATCCCTGGATAAGTTACACAAAATGAATGAATCATTTTTAATTACTAATACTGGATACTCTCGACATATTTTTATTTTATTTGTCGATATTTCGATCTAGTGACAAAGACCGTAGCCACAACGGGACTTTGGCAAGAAGCTGTAACTTTTGTCATGAGAATCTACTAACAGATGATCTTGTCAACTTTCTGCTTATTCTTCTTTTTGTGAAAATCTTATCACTATCCTTTCTGGGAATGTTTATTTATTTTCCAGGGATATATTTATGTTTATCATTTTTGAGCACTATATTATCGCGACGCACAACACTATGTCCCTCGACTTTACGACATTTTCAGAATATTATTAGCCCAGTACCAACCTGTTGGTTGGATCCCACACCTGGGCCAACTTAAAACCGTCTTCCATAATAAAATGATTTAACTAGTTTCGGATTTCAATAGCTTCACGTAATTAGCAAAGAATCCTTCAGGATCATTCTGTTAATACTATTTGTAGTTTTACTGTGACACAATAAAAATACAGTTAATAGTACCATTTTTCGAATCAATAGACCACAAAGAAAATTTACTATAATATTACTGCTTAGTTTAAAGTTTGCACTTAAAGTATTAATACGTACAAATATTTTATAAGATGTCCAAAGATCAGCACACCGAGTTCCATAGTTCTTTGGCCAAAAGTGAATGGTGGAATACTACTAGACTGTATATCTGTATGGTAAGATGGATTTGGAACTTCATCTATTAAACGTAAAATAGCCCAATGAGGCTCAACTGATGAAAACCAGATATACGGACAATCAAATACAGCAGAAAAACTGAAATGAAAAATTACATTAAAAAGATAAAATAAAGGAAATCATAACTAGGTTATAGAGAGTGACAACACTAAATAAAAATTAAGATTACACGATTATATCCTTTGTGCTACTCGGTCTGTCTGGTATATTCTTGGAATGACTCGTTCTAATAAAGGCACGCCACTTATAGGTACAATCAGAACGATTTTGCAGAATTCCTTTTCTGACATTAAAAAAAAAAACAAATTATCGCCCAAAATCTATTTAGCAGGTCCACAAATTTGTTCAAATTGGTTGCGTTTTTTAAAACGCAGTTTGTTGCGTTTGAATTTTACAAGAAATTAAAAGGAAGGACTTTTTATAAACCTTACCTTTTCACCTCGGTATTTGGGGTAAAGGAGTATGGTAGATGGTAAGCTGTTGGCAATGCACACTTACCACCTTAGTTTCTACAGACGTCAGTAGTTACCATCAGGAAAAAGTCGTCTCTTTGATTGACTGCCAATTTTAACAAATGAGATAGCAAAATATTGAGAAACTAATTTTAGGGAACCATGATCCCTTGAGTCAATTATTTAGAAACCGCTTAAATATAGTAATAAACGTTTCTTGATTGACGAATCAAGAATTCATTTTGATTGTTTGTTTGATTTATTGACTTATTGATTTATTTATTAAACAATTATTATTTATTACACAACTGGCTGTTTCCCATGGCGTTGCTCGCTTGGTCCCACAAGAACAGTATTTCGGGACAAAAACTATCCTTTGCGTTAATTCAATTTACCCTCTATGTGAGTACCGACATTAATTATATAAAATTTTTTTCTGCAGTTAATGCATGAAGCAGTTACAAACAAACAATCAGTCATACTTTTGCATTTATAATATTAATAGGATTACTCCAAATTTTGTAGCTGTTTTCAACTTTATCAATAATTAAAATTGTAAATTTACCAAGAACGAAAGAAAACTTACCCAGCGTAAGTATCTGTAAGCATCCATTCAGCAATAACTAAATCAAAATGCTTTTTATCATTATATAGTAATTGCCTCATATTAGGATGATCCAATGTCATCGCTGTGTAATTCAACATTTCACTAAAAGTTGACATCATTTTTAGAAAAGTCATTTCATTGTTTACAAACGCTTTTAAATCGGCTACTTTTTCTGAAAAAAAGGTAAGTTTCTTACTGTAAATAAAGAAACGTTTTCCCGTGCTGGTTTGCAGAATAAACCATCTGCCTTCCTGCCAGGCAGCTCGTAAAAGGCGAGCATAGGCTTACTGTTACTAAAACTGTGACATCCTACTAGGTGGTAAAGTTTCGTAGTGAATCGCCGGGATTGATACAACCACCTTACCTATTCCTGTCACCATAACGTCAGTGCTTGTTGACGTGTTCCGATTTGGTGGGTAAGTTAGCTGGTAAACTTACTTTTGCTCGAGGCCTAATATCCCGGCCTCAGGTTAGCAACGCAACGCACCACCGTTGGTGTCTCTAGGTGGCGAGAATTTCTTACCATTATGAAATCCGTCTGCTTGTTTACCTGCAAATGTTTTACAAAAAATACGTTTTCAAAAGATTTTATCCACCATATCTGAATAAATACATCATGTAGATGTTTAAATCATTCACTGTTAAAATTACTAAGATCATAGTTGCTCGGTAATATCTTTTTCATGTTTTCAATATTGTGATTTTGCATCTTTTACATCATGACTTTAAGTTTAGACTTTTATTAATCAAATAATTTATAATGCATTATTGTTATGTGTCAGACTATCCAATCTACCCGATACACATAAATCAATAAATAAATAAATATACCTGGACAAATTACACAAATTGCTGAGCTCGAGCTACTGAGGATCCAAATCTTGTGGCGAAGTTTTAATTACTTTCTTTAACTTAGCGTAAGTTGTGTCTTATAAAGACACAGTTCTGAGCACTTGGTACTTACTAAATGGGTTCATCTTTACAAATATAATAACAAAAAAATAAATATCCCTGGACAAGTCACACAAATTGAATCTTACCCCAAAGTAAGCAAATTATATGCTAGTGTTATGGGTGCTAGTCAACGATATTAATACATGGAAATACTTAAATAGATATCAGAATAAATTTAATAAACACCCAGACCCGGAAATGCAGACATCTTAATGTTCATCATACAAATACCTGGTTAGTCGGCGTAATTAGGCGTGTACCATTCGAACAATGAGGCGGTCAGAGATTACTTAAAAATTCAGACTTAGATCTAATACTTATCACGAATATTCAATAGTAGATATACGAGTACGTACCCACATTTTGCAACCACTCGTCATTGCTAACATCAACAATTGTCACATTGGGAATTGGTTTACTAGGAAGGAAAGCTGCTACATAAGTGACCTGAAATTCGAAAACTTTTTTTTTACGATACTGGAAGGCAAACAGACGGATTTCCTGATAGTAAGACATTCACGCCGCCTAGAGATACCAAAGGTGGCAATGGTGCGTTGCCAACCTGTGGCCGAGATGTTAGACCTCGAGCAAAAGTAAATTTACCGTCTACTTTACTCTCCGAACCGGAATACGTCAACGGCAAGCACTGATTTTATGATTTCCTAATATTTGGTTCTGACCTCTTTTGAAGAGAGATCAACAGATTTTTATCAAGCAGCTAGATTGTAAGAAGCGGACGCTAGTTGATTACTAATACAATGGCTTGGACTGAGGTAGAGGATTTTGCAGACCAAGTATTTCAAATACAAAACCAACAATCTTTGGTTTTTTTTTTGTGATAAGATAGGGAATAAGTACACCTATCTACTGATGGTAAGAGATAATGTTGGCCTATATTCACCATAGATGTTATAGGTGCCTCGCTGTTGGCCGAGGTTTTAGGTCAATCGTGCAAGTCTACCGGCTGTCCTAGTCTCTGGAACATGTCTCTTTCATTCTGGCTTAAGAAACAGATAAGGCGGTAGATTCCTACCCGGATGAGCTGCAGCACGGCATTGTACTATTAATCAACTGTTACTTCAGTATAAAAAAGTAAGTATCTTCACTTCCATATCCCCAAAAAAAGAGGCAGGTTTACAACCGGAGCACCCACAATTCCCCAATAGCTGCACTTGGACCCTAACAATATGAACGGTGGCAAACCTATCTCAAACCGGGCGCTTATTAAATAACAAACAATGTTGTATTTATTAGGAGATTAAAAAAATGCATTCTGGCATTTTTAAATCTTATATATCTCAGAAACACTCAGTATTGAAAAATAATATTTAAAAATTATGTCAAAGAGATGTTACCTTATGTCCAGCATTCGCTAAGTGCCTAACTACTCCTTCACCAAGAATCCCATGACTTTTTCCCGCTGTGGGAAAAATGACGAGAATATCATAAGAATGTGTAGTACATATCAGTAATGATAACACAAAAAGTATTCGAAGCACCATATTTTGCCAATATCAGAAAGAATATAAAGAAATGGCGTGAAATAATGAATGCATATTTTTTTTAATTAGATAGAATTGTATCTATTATGTTATATTATATTTTACGGGACATAATCAAAACAGTTTAACGAAGTCTATTTTAAAATAAATACATTACCGTACTGATTACGTTTATATTAAAGTTATTAATCTACTCATATCAAAAAGATAACGTATCGTAATACTTACCTATCACTTTTATTTTTGAGTTAGGAAGCAAAAGTTATTAAATAGCACCAGTTGTTACCCGTGGGTTTGTTTATAAAAAACGAAAAATAAAAATAAACTGTGTCACATTTGAGATGCAAACCGCTGCAGACGGTTTCATATGTAGTCATATGAAGTACCAGGAATACAATGATTTAATAAATTTGTTCCCAACTTCTCATAAAGAATGGGGCTAATGTTCTTGCCCAGTTCATCACTATACATTATAATATTTCTATTACTATTTTTATTTTTAATTAAGAGACTGTCACACTCTTTATTTAATAAATTTAATTGCAAACTAACTTCTTTGGGAAGCCCAGGTTGATTCAAACTTAAAGAGGATTTTAATTACCTGATTGTTTAATAAGGAATCATATCTGTCCTCATTATATTTACATAAATTAAGTAAACTGTCAATTGCCAAATTATGTTCTTTAATTTCTTTTTCAGCTATCGGATACCTGATGAAATGTTATCTCAAGAGTTTCTTTAACAAATATTTTCCTGCTGTAATACGTCTTGTGTGTCAGCCTCATATTAATCTAATTTACTTTGAGATTCTAAGCAATGACTGTTAAACTGCCTTCTCAATGATAATAGTTTGTTTTTACATATCCTTAAACTTTTTTAATTCGGTTTATTCTTCTTGGAACACTTTTGCATTTTGCGAATAGTCTTATTGAGTTTTATATATTTTTTTACTTTATTTCTGCTAGTAAAGTTCATCTTATAATAGTCACTTGGCATTTCACTTTGGTTATAACTTTGCAAAATAGAGCATCAGCTTTCCTACCAGGCAACTCGAAAAAGGCGAGCAAAGGCCAACCGTTACTAACACTGTGCCTGCTGACTAGGTGGAAGTTTTGCAGCGACTTAGTGCCTTCGGAAAAAGGCTTGCCATCTTTCACATCATGGGACTTAGTGTCTTTGGTTAGTCGTGGGTGCCCTGGTTGTACCCCTTCAAGCCCACATCCTCTTGCAGGGATATGGGCTTGAAGATGCTTTTTTAAATTTTCAGAATGAGTGGATAACCTACGTATTATTCGCCAGCAATTCATGAATTGTCACATTTATATGACTTGGCATATCTTCAAAGAAATGGACCAGAATTCCAAAACCCTTACTAACTACAGATTCCATATTGACGTATTGGTCTGCCCCTTAAGGGATTCCTATAAGAGGAACTGCAAAATGTACTGCTTCTTATATCAATAATTGACCACCATGGGTGATAGACATCTTGAAATTTTGATGGCCTGCAAATAAATTCGACATTGTTAAACAAAATTGAAGTCAGAATAAACACGAACTTTTTTCCCCGTATTGGTCCGGGCTCCTTTGTAGAATAGACCATCTGCCTTTCTGCCAGGCAAGTCGTAAAAGGCGAGCATAGGCTAACCGTCACTAACACCGTGACACCCTAGTAGGTGGAAGAATTTCGCGACTCGCTCGGATTGGTACCACCGTCTTACCTATTCCTGCCGCCATAACGTTAAAGCTTGCCGTTAACGTGTTCTTGAAACTGACGTGAACGAGATGATTCTAAGCTATATAACAAATAGGTGTTGGGGTATACTCAAAATGTTTAACTTCAGGATTGTCATTTATTTCATAAGATGTTTAGGTATTTTAGTTTCCGATCCGCACTCAAAACCTGTACTGACCATCAGGAAGGGAAAACAAATGTAGCAGGGCACGGGGTCGTAGCATACCTACGTCGTAAAAAACATGGACAACTTAAAAAAATCTTTATTTAGCCTTTATAACAAGTATCGCTTAAACTGTAATATTTATGATAATTTATTGTACTAGTGACAATATTACCCACTCCGATTTCTTCCAAATAACTATTTATTCCAAAAAGAAAAAAAATAACTAAAAACTATAAGACATGGGCAATTAAAAAAAATCTTTATTTAGCCTTTATAACAAGGATCGCTTAAACTGTAATATTTATGATAATTTACTGTACCAGTGACAATATTACCCACTCCGATTTCTTCCAAACAACTATTTATTCCAAAAAAAATAACTAAAAGTTTCTTCTTAAATAGACTTTTAGTCGTCCTAGGAAGTCATGTCATGATATTTGGTACAGCGGTGGCTTCCTTATCAAAGTTCATATTTTAGTGAGATTTGGCGGCAACAACGAAATACATGAGCACTGATTTCTTGTATACTTTAGTTGTGTTGTGGACTGTAACTGAATGAAGTTGTATATAATACCACCAAAATTGCCAAATTTATTCAATGTAGTACCATGAAATTCAATAATCGCTTATGATAAAGCTACTACTTTTCTCATTCTGTTTTATTTTTTGACAAACTACGGTTCTTACATCTACGATACAATGTTTTCAAAATTGTACTAAGAGCTACTAATACAGGTATGACTACTGCAGCTAAATCTAAGTACATTTTCTGAAAAAAAAACAAGTGCAATGCTGGTGAACGCAAGTGTGGTGCCCCACCAGTTTTTACCACATGCTCCACCCAGTATACTAATTCCTCCCCTGGTTTTTGGCGGTCATGGTATATCATGGAAAATTGTTTGGCCATGTCTGTGTACCTAAAATAAAAAAATACCTTGTAAATATAAACCATTATTTAGTATCTTCACCAAATAGGTAGGCAGAGGCACAATCAGGGCACCCACGACTAGCCGAAGGCACTTAGTTCCACAATGTGATAGGTGCCCATCCGGGCACATATCCAATCCCGCGCAACCTTATTTTTGTTCGAAAATTGAAAATTAACTAATATTTTTTGTGGCCTGACCCAACTGAACCGGAACCTTAATTAGTCAAGTCCGACGCCGGACCACTAGAACACAGAGGCAACCCACTATTTGTTTTTCCAAAATAATAATGTTCAATATTTTGCTGTCTATCAAGGTTATAGTCTTGGTTCGCTTGATCCTGTAGGTTGATTTCCAAGATTCTCTCTAGGATTCCATTCTTGACCATCTTTAATTGATAGAGCAATGGTTTCACAGGATCGAATGGCAGCACAGGATTGATTGATTGCACGGGATTGAATGGATGCACAGGGATGAATGGCTGCACAGGGTTGAATGTTTGCATAGGGTGGAATGGTAGAACACAGTAGTATGGTTGGTCACGTTTAAGTGTGTTAAATGGTTGGTTAGGATATATTTGACAAAAGCCAGTAAAAGGGTAAATTAGATGTCCAGCTTGAACTCCAGGTAGATAGTTCAAGTGTAGGTCAGGATAATGGGATTTTTGGTGTTGCATCTGAGTCCAGAGATGGAATTGGCCTGTGTAGGAATAGACCATCTACCTTCCTGATAGTCAGTTCAAATGACGCGAGCATTGGTTTAATGGATTACTTCCAACTATTGACCATTAAAACCACTGGTGACAGAGTGGCGTGCAGCGACTTGCCCGAGTATCAACCGTCAGACCTTTTAATGCCGCCATGCGTTGTATATATAGGGTATCCGGAGGACTTGCACAATAGGCCTTAACATCCCAGCCATAGGCTAACGACGTTCTTTAAAGGTCTAGTCCGCGGTTGTCTCTTATCGTCAGAAGCCGTGTCCTTGGTCATTTATTTTAAAAAAAAATCGTTATCTGTGCTCTGATTTTAGTGCACCTGTCAAAATAATATTATGTTTTGCCAGAATTCCCTTTTGAAAATACTTCCAGCTTCCTTAAAAGAGCTCGTATTACGAATGAACAAAAACTTATTGTGTTTCGATTGTATACAATATGATAAATTCAATTCAATATTAATACCAAAGTTTTTTTATGAACCAGTTTCAAGGCAAACAAGCAGACGGATTTCCTGATTCCACCAAAGGTGGTATTGGTGCGTTGTCAACCTTAGGCCGAGATGTTAGGCCTCGAGCAAAAGTAAGTATACCGACTACCTTATCCTCTGAACCGGAACACGTCAACAACGAGCACTGATGTTATGGCGGCGGGAACAAATAAGGCAGTGGTACCTGAGGCCGAGATGTTAGGCCTCGAGCAAAAGTAAGTATACCGGCTACCTTATCCTCCGAACTGGAACACGTCAACAACAAGCAATGAGGTTATGGCGACAGGAATAAATAAAGCAGTGGTATCAATCCGAGCGAGTCTCTTCGAAACTCTACCACCTAGTCAGATGTCACGGTTTTAGTGACGGTGATGCCATTGCTCGCCTTTTACGAGCTGCCTGGCTGGAAGGCAGTTGGTCTATTCTGCAAAGGAGCCCGGACCAACACGGGTACATCAACTTGCCTCCTTTTCATGGTCTTATCAGTTTATCGTAGCTTAAAGTAGATACAAAATTAAGCTTCGTTTTTTGTAATACAAAAAAGAATCAAAAACTGGGCGACATAAAGAAGAAAAAAAGCTCACTTCATTTTACTCCTAAACAAGGGATTCATTGCTAAGATGATGATGATTCATATGATGATTGATAAGATAAACCACAACCAAGCTAAGATTAAACACGCTCTTGTCGACTCTGAAGTGAATAATATTAAACTTACGTTTTATTATGTAGCATTTCTCTAATAGCTGTATTCAAATGTTTTGGTAATTCTTCAGTCAAACCAATAGATATACCAAAACCTTTATCAGTGACGGATTTCATATTGACGTGCTGATCTGCAGCTATAGGTATCCCAATGACGGGTACACCAAAATGTACAGCTTCTATAGTTGACAACTGCCCACCATGTGTGATGAATATTCTCAAGTTAGGATGAGCTGGAAATTATTGTATGGTTAAGAATTTTAATTCTTTTTATAGTTTTTCTATATAATTTATTACAAATTCTGAGATTTTTAACTGAATACAAACATTGGAGATGTCAATTCGACTATATGTTTTTTTCATTCGTAACAGTAAGATCCGAGAAAGAGTGGGATTGATAGGAAGTGTTGGTGTTAAATGTGAAAGGGCATGCTCCGCTGGTCCCCTCATGTGGAAAGAATGACAGATGTTGACAGAAGATTGACAAAGCAGAATTGTGGATGGATGTAAGTACTCAAAGAGACGATTACTCGGCCTAAACAAAACCGATTGTAAAGGTTATTTTTTATAAAGGAAGATAATTACGTGAGGATTCTATATTAATTGATTCCCAAATGGGCTTTTGTATTGTAATGTCATTAATAATGGTATCGTCATACAAGACTAAAATGTATCTATTATTAAATATAAATCAAAACTACTAGTGGAACGACGGTAAAATAATTTGAAACCTTGAAATAATTAGCTATCATTTAGCAAGGAATAATCAGATTTTGACGAGAAAGTGATATAATTGAACTAATTTTTTTGAAATTTACTGCACCTTAATTATAAATGTATTCCCATATCGTGTCTCATCTATATTAATTTTATTTGTTCAACGAAAAAGTAGTTTGTAAGAGGCGAACGACGGTTTTATAATACTGAATAGATAGAACAATATTGAATAGATAGTATAAGACAACCCAATCGGGTTAAGACCAATGCGTATTTCTGCTACCTTAACATTCCTGCTTCCCACAGCATTATCTCGCCGTATCAGCCTCCAGTTGTCAACGGACGCTGGTGCGTTATTACTTCAATCTGTGGTGGTAGGGATGTATTTATTACCATCGGAACATCCATCAGTTTATTGGTAGTTGTTTGTTTACTAAGGCTATATATTGAAAAATCTTATCTATAATTAAATGGAAACTTGTAGAACTTGCTGTTATTTTACATGACTTGTTTTTGTTGAGTTGTTTTGATATTTGAAGATAATAAAATGTATATATTTAATTTAGTAACAACCAATCATAACGTTATTAATAATAATCCTCCCGGAAAAAACCCTATCAGACATGGTTATTAAAAGAAGCCTAAGTCACTCTCTAGCCTAATAATATTCATGACACACAAAATAAGCAAAAATAGCACTTTGTTCCGTCGAGAAAAAAAAACAAACAAAATTTTGCGTTTAAATTTTAGCATAATTGGTTATTTTGTAGTCACAAAATCTAAAAAGAAATTTTGTTAGTTGAATTGGAATCTTTGTGCAAAGAAACACAGCTTTCTGCATAGTTTTAAGTACAGTTGTTTAATTCACCCCCGTTAGCGCCCAACAGTGTAATAAAATATGAATAAGTCTCAAATTTATGCAGACGAAATAATGTTACATTGATTCGAGATCTTGATTTCGTGTGCCTCCCAAACTTACATAGTATACTTTGCTGTGAAGCCCATTTCACTAAATGAACATTTTTTGGAACATTTGGTATTTCAGCTTCAAACTTCCATATTACTATTTGTTTTAATTCACTGAATATTTGTAACAAAGAATCTCTCAAGTTATCAGACATATCAGCACTGTTAACATTGGAACCCAAACTAAAATAAATTACTCCGTGTTTGGCTTCATCCATCAAATTTTGGAAATCCTGAAATATAACATAAATTTCTTAAATACAAATAAAACTATTCGAATTGAAAATTAAATTAAAGTATGAATTTGGCAAAGTAAGCATTATTCTATCAATTATGATTTTTCTGTCACAACGGTCAATCCCTATAGTTAGAGCGGAACTACCAATTACACATCTATGTTTAAAATTTTATATAATTATTTTTCTTTCAAAAATATACAATCGTACATTGTTATTTTAATTAAGTATTAAATGTATCGCAATCAGGGCTTAAAATATATACCGGTGTTTTTGGGTATTTTTGGGAACTGATATTATATAAAACCTGTACCAGACTTAGTACCGGTACTATTGGGGTAAGGATTTTATACCATATTGGTTCAATATTACCAACACTAGAAAACCCTACGTTTCCAGTCGAAGTTATCTCTCGAAGTATTTTTCTAAGTTTTGGAATAACGTACTGCAGATTAATCGCATTCGCGATATACATATGGTTATAGTACATACAGGTTGAAGGTGTCAAAACTTTAGGTTATAATTTTTGAACCTAAGCAGAGAAGCACTTCGCAGTATTCCGTCATCACGTGATATAATTTTGGGTGGCGATCAAAACGTGCGTGTGGATGAAATGTGCGAGAAGTTTGAACGAGTTTGCAGTAGATATGGTAAGGATAGGTGCAATGTACAGGCAAAGACATAGGTTGAAAAGATGTACAGAGTCAAATAGAAATATAAATTCAATTTGGACTCCAAACATCTTTTCGAACGATTTTTAAAAATGTTGCTAGTGTCCAAATCTTCTTAGCCGGATAGTAGCCGAATCTATGGGTTTTCGTGTTTTGGGAATTATGAGGGAACATTTCAAATTCCATATTTTACCCAGGACAAATTTTCGCCTAAGGAGATTGAGTGTGATAACACGAACTTAAATAAAAGATGATTGCCGAAGGCTTGGTCTAAAATTAGGAGAATTGTCGAATACAAGGTCTCACACCATGAAACTTTTTCAGCACATCATTAAAACCAGTATTCGGCTCGGTGTATGAATATGGTTGCGATAAGTTTAACGAAGCCATCCTATATTTGCTCTCAAAATTGTGATATCCTATCCCTATCACAGGAAAAGAACTAAACCTTTGCATCTCCTATTCCTGAACAGAGAGGAACGACTTAAAGGGCTATAAGGACTATAAGGAAATATGTATTGCAATCTCAAGTCTAAAGTAAGGACTACCGTTAGCGATTCAAATTCTTTTCCTCTCACTGTTGAAGTAGGATATAACACACATGAGTTACAGCTACCATGGCTACTCCAGTATGCAGACTAGAAGACAAAAGGCACAAATAGAGATCGACTGTTGCAAGGCTTTAAAGAACAGAAGTATTCGCTTTAGAACGGTAGACTGAATTTAAATATGGCTAAGATGTTGGATAAGATAGAGTGCATGGCGTGTGACTACACGAATATGTACGAACAGATGAAGATATGATAAATCGTATACAGCAGGTTAGTTATGTAACGTCCATGATACACTACCACACAAAATAACAGGCCTAATGTGATGTTAATTAAGGACCTGACGTGTCACCTTAGCCGAAATTTTTGTCCCAAATAACGCCAGTTAGTTCACCCCACTTTGCTTAAGATATAGTGATTCAGTCTGAGATACTCGTACCATGATCAATGTCATCAAACGTTTAAATAATTAATCCTTGCTATACGTAAAGTAATTTCACACCCATATCCACGAAGAGGTAGACAGATGTACAACCTGGACACCCACGACTAGCCGAAGACACTAAGTCTTGCAATGTGATACGTGGCAAGCCTATCGCCAATCCATGTTCCATCCCCTGCATCGCCATTGTATTAAAAAAATTAAAATATAGATTTTCAATTTTTTTTTGTTGCCCGACCCGGGGATTGAACCCGGAACCTCAAGAAGTCAAGACCGACGCCGGACTGCTAGGCCACAGAGGCTATTAAATCCTAGTTAAATAACATACACAGATGCTCCATGTCACGATGCTAGATGTGCCGCAATTGATTTGTAAAATCACGTCAAAAGATTATATCACAGATAAATTACAGGAAAGTCATCTAAAATGTGTTATAAACATGTCAAACCTATAAGCGTTGGCTTAAGAGGCCAACTCAAAAAACTCTGGCTATATATGGCTCTAGCTGATAGAACAAAACAAATGTGCCAATGAATTAACTAATTATCAGAAATGTAGAAGAAAAGAAGTGGATTTCACAGCTAACCTTTTTCATGTCTATAAGTATATAAAGTTAATATTATACAATAACGCTATCTATAGGTACATATTTTAAACACCTTTATCATTAGACAGATTGATTGTGAACACGCAATCCTTTTCAGAATTAGTTAAGCAGTTTTACCCATTTTTCGCTCATAAAAAAGACAAATCAACTAAAAGCAGCTAATGCTATTTTAATATTGATCAGGAAATTACGGAATTAAGAACAAAGCTCTTGATGTCATGATTTCATACTCGAACAATAAAGTTCAGAGGGTTAAAATAAATGGTAAAACTTCTTCGGGTTCTGTGTTTACGATTGGCGTACCGCAAGGCTCTATTCCTGGTCCATTTCTGTTTCTTGTATATATAAATGACTTACCTTATTAAATAAGGGATACCCACGATATTGTTTTGTTCGTGGATGATACTTCACTTATATTTAAAGTGAAAAGGCAATTAGGTAAGTATGACGAAGTGAACAATGCGATATCTAAAGTTGTACATTGGTTCACAGTTAACAATCTTCTTTTAAATGGTAAATTTTAAATAAATAAATTTTAAATGGTCTTTTAAATGGAAATGTATAACATTTTGAATGCCCATTGTTAGGCTAGTAGATTCCAATGTACAACTAAATGGATCTAAACTGGATCTGGTTGAATCCACTGCCTTTTTAGCCATCGCAATTGATAATAAATTACAATGGGGCCCTCATATTGAGAAACTGGCAAATAGGCTTAGTGAAGCAGCATTTGCAGTAAAAAAAATAAGAACATTAACAGATGTTGAAAGGGCCCGAATAGTATATTTTAGCTATTTTCATAGTTTAATGTGTAGTTTAAATTTTTAAGTAGTGGTGGTAGTTTAAAAAATGTCGACGCGCACAAATACCACTTGTATGGTCCAAGTGAATAAAGATTTTTCTGATGCTGATTCTGATTCTGAATAGTAACAGCAGAATTACTAACATTAGTTTTCTACTAAGTAAGCAAACCTTCCGCTCTCTAAGACAAAATATGAGGAACATAATTAAGAAATGCGCTAGGATGGTGATTATGATAAAAAGGGTACAGAAGTAAGTAACACAAACCTTTTGAAGAGGTTTTAATACAGTTTCAATATGAAAACCTCCAATGTACTTTGCGCTTTGTGGGAGACGAAATGCTGATCCCGTTGAAGGATGAGAGTTTATTAGCAGTAGAGACCCATTGTACTTTGCTTCACGATATGGTGGAAGATTGATACCTTTTGCTTCAGCTATTTCTCCAAATATTCTATTGTAAAGCGAGTTTTCTAGAAATTCTATGAACCTGGAAAAACAAACTTCTGTTATTTTCTGGTTTATTTACTTTGGGTACGTCTTTTTAACAGGCTTGGAAGGTGAACAGATGAACGAATAGATGAACTTCGTCATAGTAAAAATACTCATTATCGTTAGTCCAAGATCCTATAGTGAATTGTCACCCTAAGATTGCGTTCTTAAGCTTTTCGCGTGAAGTTCACCGGCTGCCCTACTCTCAAAATCGAATAAAAGTGAAGGAGAAATCCAGACTTTACAGTAGTAGAGGCAGGTGAGGCGTTTGTAGTAGAAAGATATTACATAAGCATACCCAGATGTCAATATCAAAACCGATGTTCTCTTCTCAAGAGATTACGTATCTTTAGTTACGCTTACGACCAATATAGAGTTATCAATATAAACATGCAATAAGTAAGTACATAATGGATTATGGACGAATCCAATTCAAAACAATCTTTATGACAAGTCTCTTTCAGATTTGGCAAAGAGTATCGAGTATCACGTGTCACAGTTTCTACGGACCTGAGTAGATTCCTCCACATTCATTATTACTCTTCGTACATACACATTAGTTTCTGAAACTATTGACACCACTATCTGATAATATCCGGAAAACATAGATATAAAAATTATGAAAACACTGAAATATTATGAAATAAAGTTGGCTTGATTGGGCGTAGTAAATAGTAAATACTAACCTGTAAACTACTTTTTTTTTTGTAAGAATCCAAAGTTCTTCCACTCTTTGCAAGAAGTTCAAAGGGGGTCTGTTATAAGAAGTTATATCGACGTTGTACGCTGGATTTGGAATGTCATCGACAATTTTAAGCATTTGCCAATCAGCTTCCGAAGAACCCAACCATATTAACGGACATTCGAACACTGGAGCAATTCTATAACATTGTTAGCAGTTGTACTTATTAAATGTTGATGTTATATTTGTTTTGTTCAAAAGCACGATGTCTTTTAGGTAAAAACCATCTGTTTTACGTAGAACTAATTCAATAGCTCACTTGTGTTGCTTGTTATGTTAAAATTCTTTATTATATTATATTCTTTATCATCACTTAAACTAGTAACAGTTTAGTTGATCATGTGCTAATTTTTCCAAAATGATACTAAGATTATGTTTTACAATTAGAAAAGCTGTGCACAATTCGAATTCAAAATTATTACTGTTTTTACAAATACATTTAAAAAAGCAATTTTAATATTATTAAATAAAGAATACGGATTAATCGCCTCTGTGGTCTAGCGGTTCAGTTGTTGGACTTGACTGCCTGAAGTCCCGGGTTCGAATCCCGGGTCGAGCAACAAAAGAAAAAAATATTTTTAAAATTAAAAAAAACGTTGCTCGGGATTGGATATATGCCTGGTTGGCGATAGGCTTGTCACCTATCACATTGTGGGACTTAGTGTCTTCGGCTAGTCATGGGTGCCTTGGTTGTGCCTCTGCGTGAAGATACTTTTTTATACCTATTAAAAAAGAGACTGATTTTGGATCTAGCTTATTTTGTGTTGGCAGATCATTAGACCCTTCTTCTAAAAACTAATAACATATTATACGTATATCTATGCTATGTAATGTATCTAATACAATATCTACATTGTACGTCTTCTTAAAAGGGAAAGGAAAATATAGTGGGTAGTGTTTTGTATCATATTTCAACCAAAATTTATGGCTGCAATTAAATAATTAATTTTAATAAAATTATGACAACACAGTCGTTGTCCTATTCGAACTAACAATATTAAGTTCAAATGTCAATGTGTTGACAATTATGTAAAATTTATGTTTTCATTAAGTTTTCTTACATTGCTTAATGTTCCAATATATTTTTTTTCCTTCTTAAGAATGTCAGGAGACATTAGTTAACACAACAAAAATGAAATGGCCAAATCGTTCCGCCTGTTCACGCGTGATGCAATAAATAAGGGAAAGAGATAATTATGTCGCCATAATTATATTAATCAGAAAACACACAAATGGGCAGAACAGGCTGATAACTTTCAAACACGTGTGCGTTGGCTGCTCCTCCTCCTTATATAAGTACTAACCCTGCTGTTACTTCACTGAAGAACCACTCCAACAATACTACATCGAATTTTTCATTTGGATTTTTCAAATACTTTATTAATACATTATCTTCTAGAATCAATTTGTGTAGTTGATAAGAAAAGTATGCAACGAAAGCAGATTTACTTTTACTTTCTTTTCCAACTTGATTTTTCAGTTTAAAACTTTCACCTGTGAAATCATCGTTATTCATGAATTTCTAAACCTATAACAGCAAAAAAAGTTAATTGCGTATTTTTTTAATATAGCCCATCACAAATCCAATGTGTTTTTGTCATATTTTTTTTATGATATTAGAAGGCAAACAAGCAGACGGATTTCCTGATGAAAAGGAATTCACGCCGCCTAGAGACACCAAAGGTTGTAATGGTGCATTGCCAACCTGAGGCTGGGATGTTAGGCCTTGAGCAAAACTAAGTTTACCGGCTACCTTACCCTCCAAACCGGAACACGTCATGACGTTATGGTGGCAGGAATAGGTAAGGCGGTGGTACCAATCCGGGTGAGTCGCTGCGAAACTCGTAGCGTAGTGACGGTAAGCCTGTGCTCGCCTTTTACGAGCTGCCTGGCAAGAAGGCAGATGGTCTATTCTGCAAAGGAGCCCAAGTATGCTACGATTACGATGTGGGAGAGTAGGTGAGCACACTGGTCCCACGTGTACGATTGACATTAGACGTTGTTGTTACTTCATTGTAAAATGTTTTCTTATCCAGAAAGTGAATTTGAGGACTATTTATTAAGTGTGTTTCATAGCCACACGTTATTATACAAACACTTAATCTAACTTCATCATGCATCGTATACGTTGCATACGTGGGATCAGTTTATTTCTATCTTTGCAGCTTTAAAAATATTTATGTCTTAATTCATGTTTAGGTTTGAAATCACAATAATTGAAAGGAATTGATTTTTTTGTGCAATTTTTTTATTGTCGCCTCTGTGGTCTAGCGGTCCGGGTGTCGGACTTGACTGCATGAGGTCCTGGGTTCGAATCCCGGGTCGGCCAACATAAAGAAAATTGGATTTTTCCAATTTTCTAATTATAAAAATGTTGGTCGGGATCGAAAATGTGCCCGGTTGGCGATAGGCTTGCCACCAATCACATTGTGGGATAAGTCCCTTAGTGTCTTCGGCTAGTCGTGGGTGCCTTGGTTGTACCTCTGCCTGCCTCTTCGGGGATATGGGCGTGAAGATACTACTACTACTACTACTACTAATTTTATTATTTTTCAATTATTAATGTAAATAGCTACACAAGTTAACTTGAATGTTATGATAAGATCATTGAAATTTTAAATTAAATCAAGCGACAAAAACAGAAAGACGTAAACGTAGCCTTCTATAAAGCTGGTAACGAATACATTAAACTTACTTTTTTCTAAAGGTGCTTGAAACTTTTCTACTACATGATTAAGACTAATTTCCGTGAGGTTTGCATGGGGCTTACTAAGGGGGAAAGTCGTGATATACACCACCTAAAAAATTAAATGTACTTACTTCTGTAAATAATGTTCAACCTATAAATAGCAACATATAAATAATGACACTTTCTCTCAAACAAAAGAAGAACAAAATTATCTGGTTATTTTATTTTTACAGCGATGCATAAAGATAATATAATACTTTTTTACTACGAGGTTCTTCGACTATATGTTTTTTTTTGTTACTTTAACTCGATTACACACATTGCAAAAAAAGTAATAAATACCATTTCAAACAACTAGATAACATTGGTTTTTATTTAACAAAAGGTTTTTTAAATAATTTATGTGCATTGGTTTTTTTATGTAGAATTGGTCCTTTGTGAAACAGTGGAGTTACTGTGGCATTTATTATCTGCATGCAATTGTCATTGGAATAAATAGCAACACGAATAATAAGATAGATATTTTTGTATTTTGCATCGTAGCGGTCCGGTGTTGGACTTGACTTCATGAGACCTCGGGATCAATCCCCGATATGGGCAATTAAAATAAAATGTGTTTTTTAAATTTTCGACAATAGGCTTGCCGCCTACGACCATGTGGGATTTAGTGCCTTCGGATAGTCGTGGGTGCCCTGGTTGTGCCTTTGCCTACAACTTAGGGTCTTTTGGGATAGCATACGTACATAGCATTTTTTTAATAAAAAAGGGAAAGTGAATATTTTCCATATTAGTTCCAAGCAATTTTGAAAACATATGACCATTTTTCACGACCCTTCGATGACTCACTGTACCGAATATGTTCGAATTTGTTCCGTATTACAGTCATTTTTAGCCTTCGTTGGGTAGAGGACACACTAGGGTCGTATTTAGGCATTTAATAGTAGAACTAGTTTTATCGATGATTTTGGGTAATAATGTTACCAAATAAATAAATAATGTACCAAATCGCCTCTGTGGTCTAATGGTCCGAGTGTTGGACTTGACTACATGAGGTCCTGGGTTCGAATCCCGGGTCGGCCAAAAAAAGAAAATTGGATTTTTCCAATTTTCTAATAAAAAAAAATGTTGGTCGGGATTGGAAATGTGCCCGGTTGGCGATAGGCTTGCCACCTATCACATCGTGGGACTTAGTGTCTTCGTCTAGTCGTGGGTGCCTTGGTTGTACCTCTGTCTACCTCTTCGGGGATATGGATACTTTTAATGTTACCAAGGAGCTAAAGTTTTGCAAAGGCTAAAACCTCAGCCATATTTTAGATATTTTTGTGTTTGAAACATATATCAGCGTTTGTATATTAGCCTTAAAAAAGGAGATACAAAAAATCATCTAGGCGGCAGAGTTTTGCAACGGCTTCTTCAAGATTATTACGAGTATACCACTTAATGATCACAACGTCGCCATTTCGCATTGTCTAGGTCTAAATACTAGGTTAAACTTATAGCCCAAATAGCGCAACCTCATAAAAAACTCGAAAAGTCTTATAAATATTCATAAAAAAATTGAGAAACTTACCTCGTGACCTGCAGCTAATAAATGGTTAGCCGCTGCTGTCCCCAATATACCATGACTTTTAGTAGGACCAAGGAAAAGTAATAAGATCCTCAAAGCATCACTCGTTGTAACGGAAATAATTATAAAAAAAGCGAAAAGCTTTTTTGAGGCCATCTGCAAGAATACATTTATTTTAAAAGGACTCAGTATTTGTTTGGTAAAAAATAAGGTACCATCTCCATGTCCTCGTCATTCTGTAGTTTTTAAACTCGTGGGCCGATTCATTGCATCATAATATGTTAATCGATTGGTTTTTATTATTCTAGTGCTACTGCGTTATAGTGCTGTGTAATAACTTGTCCAGTATGTACTCACCAGCTTAAGTGTATTCATTCATTCATCCATTCGTCATTAATTCAGCTTACCTAATTTAGCTGCCACAGTAACACTGTCATGTTCCGGTACAAAAGATTACATGTGGACTTAGACTCCGGCCTGAGGACAGCGAAGCAAAACACCTATGGTATCTTTATGCCAACGTTGTCGCTTACCATCAGAAGCGTGCTGATTCTCTATATTAAAAAGGAAGGAAAATAGAAGCGTACTATTTCTCTATAAAAAAAAGGAAAATGGAGACAAGACAGTAAAATCATAAAATCCTAAATTGCGGTCAGTTAAAGCTCATGCCAAAAATTTAAAATATTAAATTTACCGAATTTTACCGATATTTATAAGTATTCGAAAACGTACGTAGCGTAAAAAAATATAATTTTTAATGTAATTTTCTGTTTTTGGTACCATGTTTATACGAAACTACATGTTACCTGTGCCTTCGCCCGCTGTAAATTATGTCAAGTTTGGTCAAACTGCACACGATGTGCAAATTCGATTCAATCGATTTGTAATAGAGTAGTTTAAAAGTCCATTAATATTTAAAGAAGGTAACGCTTTTAATTGCTGTCCGACACAGTCAGGTTGTTGTTAGAAATAATTTGTTAAAGAATATCGAAGCCTAATTACTAGTATTTTTCCATTTAAATAATAATAATCTATCAATCGCGATTGTTTTCAGTCCTTATGGGGAAAAAATATGAGGCACTTATAGACTCCTATAGTGGCAACGGTGAATTACTTAGGCTAGGAGGTCTCTTTTGCGCTAATAATAATAATGTAATAATAATAAATCTTTATTTCACGTAAACCTACAAAAGGCATTTGTGACGCGTATATACAATAATAAATCTAGCACCGCTTCGGAACGCGGCTGCACATTGAGAAGATCCGACAAGAAACTCAGCGGGCTTGTTTTTTTTTTTAAATATGTTTTAAATATGCACAGGAAGTTTATTTTTATTCCTTGGTAAAATAATAGTAATAACTTTACCAGCTACCTTGCTCTGTAACCTTGTGATAGGACAGTGCTGATAACTTACACATTGAAAGCAGGAATAAATAAGGCAGTTCTACCAAAATAACGCCGTTACCGCAATAATCTATCACCTAATTACAGCCATAGTGCTAGGGACAAAAAACAAGAGCTGTCCGCTTTCTTTGATATGGGTAGAGGGAAATTGTCTCAGCGATTCTTATGCGTTACTTGGCTTATATTGAATTCCAGGATTGAATTTTATTTTTTGTCGCCTTTGCTACCTAGAACGACTGTTTCTTATGCTATACTTCAGGGCCAGGCTTGAAGAGCTCTTGCGAGATGCGCTTGACCCATATTTCGCTAAAAAGTACGCGAAAATTAAAAAAGTACTTCCTAGGAACAAAACTATTCGTCGTTTTATTTACCTTAAAGTGAATCTGTTCTCTTCAAAACAGCTACTATTGATGCTTGAGGATAATCTTATTAGGGAGGGGAAATATACCTACAATAAATATAGTACGAATATACTACGAATACGAATACTACGAATACGAATATAATACGAATATAATACGAATATAATAGGTACCAACCAAGGTAGTAACAATCCGGGCGAGTCGCTGCGAAACTCCTGCGAAAAACCTAGTAAGGTGGCACGGTGTTAGTAACGGTAAGGCTGTGCTAGCCTTTTGCGAGTTGCCTGGTACAGGAAGGCAGATGGTCTACTCTGCAAAATAACCCGGACCAACACAGGGGAAAACCATTTTGAAGGGTAAAAGCTAATATACAACAGGGTTCGCCTAGGTGCCTTAAGGTAGTACGTTTATGATATCTTGTTAAACCCCGATGTCACTCATCCCTCGGTACGGCCTCACCTTGACTTGGGTGTTTAGAAAAATGGGCCACTTATTTCAGCTTATAGCTTGAAGAAACACTGTTTGATTTTGTCCTTATCCTAGAAAGATTGCGGATCAATGCTGAAGGCGACCATTCCTCCAAATGACACAAATCAATCCATATTACTGGCTTTAAAAATGTTTCAAAAACAATTTTTCTCAGCAATCCCTTTCATTAAAGGAGAGCACAAAAAACTTCATTTGTGCACCGTACTGGATTTAAAGTGATATCACATTATTTTCTTATTATTTTTGGCAGAAACCCTTCGGTTTTAAAATTTTCCCCAAATTTTAAAACGATCTATCATTAAACCCCTTAAAGCCAGTTTAATACTTACTTCAAATATAATTATTAGTTTAAGGCTTGGCCCCAACTTCAAACTTATTAGTAAATGGCACATATAAATAATAGGTAGTATGTAATTAATATTAAATCTTTATTATTTCTTACTTTTAGTTATGAAGTCGATTTTAATTAACGTAGTAATTTTTATTTAAAGATTACGTCTCAAATGTTTTCCGCCAAGCAACTCATAAGAGGCAAGCGTCTGTTTTTTGTCTCTAGAACCTTGACTTTGAGTAGGTGGTAGTTTTTTGCAACAACGTATCCAGTACAGTAGGTATTAAAGAATTACCTATTTCTGTTACTATAAACTAAAGCTGTTATTGTCATTTTCTGGTTTGGATAAGATAATAAATAAACCCACTTTACCTTCACCATATTTGGAATCTGTAAGATATATGTATTAAGTCCTAAACATGATGGTAAGGAACAACAACAAAGTAGTTTGTGACCATCGTTGAAATTTATACGGTTTTTTTTCAACAAGTGCTTATAATAATCAATACAAAATAAAATACGAAGTATTAAACCCAAAATAAATAATTAAAAAAATATCCCTGGACTTATTAAATATTGGAACAAATTGAATAACAACGACAAGTAAGCATATTATAGCTTGTGTACTGGCTGTGGTGTTGCTATTATATAGACACATAAATAGACTCTCGAAAAATGTAATAAATACACCCAAACTCAGAAATGCAGATATTAAGATGTTTATCGCATAAACGCCTTTAAGAATCGAACCCGAGCCTCATGGTTTTTCGGTTGCGTTAGGAGTGTACACTGACTCCTCGACCAACGAGGCGGCAAATTTATATTAATAGGGCAAAACGTGTATAAAACTTATTCGCTAGGATCATGTTATTATACATTTAGTTACGGAACTCGCTATTCTTGAAACCAAATAACAAAAATAAAGCTAAATAATTTGGTTTTAACCGCTTTTCAAAAAGGAGGAGGTATATATTTTTAATATGATATTGGAAGGCGCACAAGCAGACAGGTTTTTTGAAGTTAAGAAATTCACACCGCCTAGAGACACCAAAGGAGGTAATGGCGCGTTGCCAACCTGAGGCCGAGATGTTAGAATTCGAGCAAAAATAAGTTTACCGGCTACCTTGCCCTCCGAACCGAAACACATCATGACGTCATGGCGGCAGGAATAGGTAAGGCGGTGGTACCAATCTGGGCGAGTCGCTGCTAAGCTTTACCAACTAGTTAGATGACACGGTGTTGGTGACGCTGAGCTGGCCTTTTACGAGCTGCCTGTCAAGAAGGGCAGATGGTCTATTCCACAAAGGAGCCTGGACCAACACGGGGTTATATAATCCACTCCTATACTTTTTTTATGTATTTTATTAGATTTGTCCATCATTTCTGAACCGATTTTAAAATTTATTTTGTTATTTAGAAAAAGCGTACTTTTGGGACCAACCATTGCCACCAAGTCTGGATCTGGTAATGGAACCTCAGGTAAATATAAAAAATATTGAATTTTAGTGTTTTGATTTATTGACATTGATTCGTCGATTCAATTCGATTTTTTGCAGTAATACGGCGCTTCAATTAATATTATTAATAAGAATAAATAACAGTACTATGGTATTAAAATCGTATATTTTTTTAGATTAGATTAGATTTCTGCAACAAGCATTCCGATTTTCTTCTATTTCTTCCACATTAAGGCTAGTGTTTGTCACTGTCGTGTTCCGGTTTGGTGACATATAACTCATAAAGTACTAACGGCCCACCCCGGCTTTGAGCGGGTATAAAATCTACATATAAACCTTCCTTTTCAATCACTTTATCTGTTAAAAAAATGCATCAAAAATCCGTTCCGTAGTTTTAAAGATTTAAGCATACAGAGAGACAGAGGAACTTTGTTTTAAGATATTTTATTGAATCAGGCGTTACTTTGTGGAAATCCATTATAACAGATGTAAAATAAGCTTTTATTTTGCTAATTCAGCGTAAGCACTCGCACTCGAGTGCGATTTGGTGTTCTCTGTGGTGAGTGCTTCGACAAAGTTGGCGAAGGACGTGACAAGTGGTTTTGTTTCACGTGTTCGGACTCTATTCTCACATTCACTCATCAAATTCTGTCACTGTCACTGTCACATTCTGTGTTGTTTGGCGGATTATTTGCCACAACAGTTACACTGCTTACGCGGAATTAGCAAAATAAAGGCTTATTACATCTGACTTTCTGTTATACTATGTAGTGATACAACCCAGCCTAATGTCTACAAGCAACGTGTTTGTTGTATAAAATATTAAAAAAATAATAAACACGCAAACGACCCCGAGTACAGGTGTTAATCAAAGTGTGGACTTACGTCACTATCCCAATAAAAAACGATAACAAATAACCAACAATATAGAAACATTTAAAATATTCTAAACACCCGGCATTGTCTGTAGCCAGAGGTAAACTACCTTTTTAATTCTTGAGTCGGTTTTTTCAGATTACTTGCATTCATTTCATGGTCTAGAAACACTTAAGACACTGGAACAATTTTATATTGATCTAAATAATTAAATCGAATGAAATTGTATAAATTGAACAATACGAAAAATCATTTAAACCTACTTTAAAAAAGGATGATGTTAATTCGTCTGTTTTTGTATGCTTATTACGCGATTTCTCATTCAATAACAAACGATTTTGATGGCTCTTAGATTTAGCGACTGGAAAGCTTATTTTTTATATTAGCATTTTTTGATATTACTGTTTTGAATTATTCAAATTATTAATGTAAATCTTTATATACAATCCTATTAATATTATAAATGCGAAAGTTTGTATGTTTGTTTGTTACTTCTTCACGCAATAACTGCTAAACCGATTTCCATGAAATTTGGCACACCCATCGAAGGTAACTTGTATTAACACAAAGGGTAGTTTTTATCTCCAAACAATATTATAGTGGCACCACGCGAGCAACATTTAGTGTGAAATAAATGTTTTTTATTCTTATTATGTTGCCAGGGGTAGACTTCCTTTCGAAATGGTCAGGCGTTATAAGATACAAACTCAGACAAATTTTTATGAATTGTTGCCAGGAGTAGACTACTTTCTGAAATCTTTAAGCATTGTTTGACACGTACATAAAAAATTTGACGCCAGAAGTAGACTACCCTTTGAAATCCTTGACTCATCGTTTTTAAAGCACTAATTTATATATACGTACCTACTTAGACTCATATGAATAGTTACCAAGGGGGCTACCCTTGGTAAAATCCTGCTGAAATCATTACTTATATAATAGTCTTTGATTTATAGTTTTTTACTTTCAATAAAAATGTACGGACATGTTGAAGTATAGATATTACCTTTATTAACAATTTTATGTTGACCTAATTTATTAAACACTAGCTGTTCCGGCGATCTTCGCTCCGCCCGTTCAGTTTGTATGGGAAAGATTAAAATGACGTTTTTCCCAGTTTTCTCGCTGTTGTTAGAGATGAAATGTACTCCTTATCTTTCTCCCGATTCTAAGCTACCTCTCCATCAATTTTCAGCCTATTTTTTTTGTTTTTACCGATTTAAGCTGTATTCTGCTATTCAGGGCGAAGATAAATCAAACGAATCAAAAACCATGAAAATTGGTCCAGCAGATCTCGAATTATAAGTGTTGTAACAAATCCGACTTTCTTTTATATATATAAGATATGATTGTCTGAAAAAGGGACTGTTATGTTTGCAGACTTAAAAATAGTAAATTAGGCACCTGAGCACGGCTTACTAGCCGTTTTCGCTATAGTGAGGGGGACGGGTTCCTTTGCAGAATAGACCATCTGCCTTCCTTGCCAGGCAGCTCGTAGAAGGCGTTGGTGTCTCTAGGCGGCGTGAATTACTTACCATCAGGAAATCCGTCAGCTTGTTTGCCTTTAGAATTATCTTCTTAATAACTGTGGTGTTCCACAAGGTAGTATTTTAGGGCCATTACTTTTTTTAATTTATATAAATGATCTTCCTGATGCTATCAAGTATGATTTTATTTTATTTGCAGATGATAGTACTCATCAATTGTAAATGTAAAAATAATTTAGAAGAGGAAATAACTAAAACTTTGACTATGTTTCATCATGGCTTAGTGATAATAATTTAAAAATAAATCTATCCAAAACAAAATTAGTTGAAATTCAAGTGCATTATAAAGAGAACAAGAAACTAAACGTAGTTTTAAGTAATATAAATATAGAAAGTGTAGGCTTCACGAACTTCCTAGGAATAAAAATTGATAAATTCTGTAACTGGAAAATGCATATTAAGTCTCTTTATAGTAGAATTGATAGGTTTAATAAAAAAACAAACAAGCGCAATCCGCAAAGCTTATAATAGCTTACTATAACAAAAAGTGTCGTGACAACTTTTTGTAAGAATTTTTTCCATCTAGCCTCCTTTCACAACGCGCAATAAGGAACTACGTTCCAAAAATAATAATAATACTGAGCTGTGGGGGCTATTCTTATCGAAATAACATCACATCACTAACGTTTGTCGTAAATAATTATCGACTTTTTTTTACGTGTGGAAAATCCCCCCGGATACCCACCGCTCTCGGGGGAGAGCAGCGGGTTATGCCGGACTCGAGTCGAATAAAAACCACACGATGACCTTCCTGCCGCCCGGCAAGGAGCGAGATGGGGTCGCGTTGGCATTCACCATCTCGCTTCGCGGCTACCGCTCCTCCTCCCGCGCTGAAAGAGGAGCGACTCCAGCCACTGGAGCGACTTCCCCCCGGCAGCCCCACATCGGAAGCACTTTTAAGGCGGATGAACCGCCTTCTCGCGCCCCCAGTCCGCCTGCGCCGGAGCGGGCCTGTGTTGGGATCGTCCTCCCGGGCCCGCTCCGCGGTCTCCTTTTGCGTCATCACTTCTTCGCAAAAGGAGACTACTGCCTGCCAGGACCTGTCACTAACGAGCATGGCGTTGACTACGCTCGGCAGCGAGAGGTCCTCTCCTACTATGGCTGAGAGAGTACGCCGCTATTAAATAATTATCGACTTGTCCCATCGCTATCCAATGTCAATTATGACAGCTTATCAGTGGGGCCAACATTGTAAAGTTTATGGTTACGCTACATTATTGTGTGGTTGGTGTTGTGTTATTTGCTGTTTTTTTCAGAGCTGAACGAAATTAGGTGTTGCCGTCTCTTAGAACGTAGTGATTATATACTCTTTGGATTAGTTGTTTAAGTTTTAGCCCTGATTTGCGAAACCTTAATTTACAACTGCGTACAATTATTTTAGCACTTATTTCAACTCAAAAGCCAACTTCAGTTTAAACTGAAATATCAAGGTAGAAATTAGGTAGAAAATATTGACCACTTAAAAGTTGCAAAAAAACCAAACACTGACCGGAAAAAGTAATTAAATGAATCGTCAAGATGAAGGGAACAACTATTTTGGTTGATATTTTTAAAAATGTTTGTGTTTCAAAAACGTTACATTATTTTTATAAAGGAAGAATTTAGGTAGAAAAATATCAACTACCGAACGAATGTCAAGATAGAGGGACCAACAGTTTTTGGTTAAAAAACATGTTTATGATGAGAATTTTTTTAGCAAAGGTAGCAAATAGTAGAATTTAGGTAGAATTTTTTGATCCATATTTTATTAAAATCTAAGACTTGGTCCCTCCATCTTGACGCTCGCTCACACCAAGTCTCAGGTATGGTAGGCTGAGAGTATCGAGTGCCAAATGCTACTAGTACGATCCTTGCAGAATTGCTTTGCTTTGGTTCATAAATAACATTGAAATCCGGTGCCACTTTTTATTATATTATAATTTTATAACCGCCCCTATTGTCTAGCGGTCCGGCGTCGTACTTGACTTCTTGAGGTCCCAGGTTCGATTGTTTTTTTTTTTGTAATTTCAATTCTCTAATAAAAATAACTTTGCCTGGGATTGGATATGTGCCCGGTTGGCAATAGGCTTACCACCTATCACATTTATATTATTATAATATAATTTTACTAAATCTATCAGTTTCACAATAACAGTATGATAATAGCTGCATAATTCATATTAAACTTATAAATTAGTTGTTCCTGTGAAGTTTGTTCCGGTTTTGTATGGGAAAATTAAAATATTTTTTTCTTAGTATCCCTTCCATGAAACGGGATAAAACGTATTCTATGTCCATCTTCTGGATTTAAGCTACTTCTTTGTCAACTTCCAGCCAAATTGTTCATTCATCCGTGTTGTTAAAATATTGTAACGAACACGATTATCTTTTCTATAGATATAAAAGTGTTATTTTGTTTACTCTTCTTTCATATATGAATTGGTATGATAAGGCTGAAAATAACATAGGCTACTACTAACCATTATCCCCTCCAGTTAACATAATGCAGCATCAAGTCCAGGTTCAGTCTTCCCGGAGGCGGCCTTCGATGTTGACGTTGTTCAAAATCCCCTCCGTAAAAATAATGTTATCTTGGACTGAGCATACGAAGTTACAAAAACTTTTCAACGATCCACACTTTAACAGTTTGGTAAAAAAAACAGATGTAATAATTCAAATTAAAAATTTAATAATTTTTGGCGTCTATAAACCTGAATTTCTTGCAATACCAAAACCTGTGTGATTGTTTGCATTCCGATAAAAAACACAATAATTTAATGGAATCAAAAATATCCTCAGTGAAGGTAAATTTTGTAGTCTAGCACAATTAGAGATTTTCAAATCATTGTATTCATGAAACCTAGCAAATGTCCAATATCATTTTTAAAATAATCATCTAAATAATATACCAAATCTGCAGCAAAATACTATACTTAAATTTACACCAAAATCTGGTGTCCAATTTAAAACATCAAATTCACAACAAACAGAAATATGCGGAAGACGAGTTTATTGGTCGACGTCCTTTTTATAAATAGAACACAAGTACGACGCATGGACTATTAGCAACTTTAAGGTAAGGAGCCCAAGAGGGGATTTGGGCAGTTACGTAGGCGCGTCAGATTATGTTATAAAAAAAATATATATCCTTGTACCAGGGGACAACGCATTTATAATAATATATTAAATATCAAGAAAAAGGCGAGAGGGCAGGATAATATAAATAGTTTTTATAGCTTAAACTATGCTAGACCTTATCAGATCAAAGTAGGTACGGCGGGTTTTCGCGCATGCCAATAAGTGCATAATTAAATATTCTGACGTACGCAAATCAGAGGAAAATAAATTTTACAAGGCATCTATCTTCTTATGCAAAGAAGACACATTAGCCACGTAAACTATTATTATTTGATAGGTTCGCGTATGATGGAGTGACTGTAGATATATTTGTAGCTTTTAGCCTAAGAGCTCACGGAGTGGCTTTTACTTCAATACTCACGAGACCGGTAATCTGTGCGGTCACACAGCGGTAGCGGTTGAAATCATCGCCCGCAAACTTATACGACTCTACCGGCGAGCAACTGCTGCCGCGGGATCCGCAAGCAACCGCGGACGCTACGGGTGTAAAACGCGACGTGAAATTTGCTCTTATTTTTTCTATATAAATCTGTGGGTGATGATTTCAACCGCAACGGCTATGTGATCGCACAAATTTGCGGTCTTGTGAGTTTTGAAATAAAACCGCAGTTCCTCGACCGCCGCGGGAGCAAGTAAAAACCGCTCGGTGAGTTTTTTAGTCATGGGTGCTCAGCACACCGCTAAAAATAATATGTCACATGACTTTAATTCCCCACCGTCTAATCGACAAAGTCCAGTCCCAATAATGCTAACATTTGACATTCGGAGCTCCCCTACTATTTCCCACTTTTAGTGAGCACACATAGCATCGTTTCATCTTAACGATTCATCTGAACAGTAAAGTTTGCGCAGGAAATTGAATGGCACTTCACACGCTACATATGTATCTTCACCGGCAGTTATCTAATAGTAAAATGTAAGCACAAAAATTATTTCTAACTAGCTGACCTGCTGAACTTTGTACCGCTTCAATTTGGTGACGTGCTGATAGCAGCACTCCAGCTCCAATTGTATTTTCAAATGCTAAATACACGTAATAATAATGCATGAACCTAAACTATGCGACTTTTAATTAAATCGTCTTATTAATATACACGAATTAAAGTACGCCATGGTTTAACCAAGTACTGTAGTCTTTATTACAATGGAAAAGTAGTATCAACTTCACTTTTACCTTAGTCTATGTTTATTAGTAAGGCGGAAGGAATAAATTGTGAAACCAGTGAGGATTATAAAATATTGTGAAAGTGTATGTACAACTAAATTTTATTTCCATTAATATAACTGAGGATAACAAATACTGAGGATAAGATATCAAATTATCGAACAGAAAATAAAAATGCCGCCTATCAAGTTTCTAAATGAATTATTCTATAATTGTAACACTACACATTTCCAAAATGGGTAGTAATTTTTTTGTACAATGTTCAGTATATGTAATAAAAATATACCTATAAAAAATGATAATTAAAATGACTTGATTTTCGTACGTTTTCTCATTTCATTTAGTATGTATAATAATATGCCAGCCGACATAATGTCAGTGCTTGCCGTTGACGTGGTCCGGTTCGGAGGATAAGGTAGCCAGTAAACTTAATTTTGCTCGAGGCCTCATCCCAGCCTCTGGTTAGCAAAGCACCATTATCACCTTAGGTGTCTCTAGGCGGCTTGAATTTCTTATTGTCAGAAAATCCGTCTGCTTATTTGCCTTCCAATATCATGAAAAAATAAAAAAACAGTATATCGAATGAAGTCTGTCATTAAAAATACAAATGACCCGCAAATAAAGGACTCAGTTACTCAATTATTCACTGATTTTATAGAGTAAAAGGGGAAAAATTATGTAATGTATGTATATATACAAAATGAGAAAACGTGAAATAATAATTTTGAAAACCAAAATTCTTAGACACGAGTTTTTTGTGGATATCTTTTATTAGATAGATAGAGATTAGACACTGTGCAAAAATTTGAACACCGATTTCGAGAGGACTTGACATGTTACAAACATGATCGATATGTCGGATGCCTTACAGTTTACAGCCCTATGCTTGCTGGCGCATCCATAAACTATTCATGTGAAACTTTTAAACAGTGCCTCTACTGGTAACTAAGAG
>NJDC01000498.1:45029-57856 GCA_002245475.1 Calephelis virginiensis
AAAGATCTTTCGTCGTTCGTCTCAGTGGGTGGACATTATGGAACATCAACAAACTTTATTGCAATATGCACTCCATTTTAAACTTTATTTCTAGTAGTAATATGATATAATTTGAATGTAAATTTTAAATTTGTTTCAATCGGTCACAAATACCAACCTTTCAGCAACCGTTTTTGTGTCGTTCGATTGGCAATATCGTTTATGAGACAACTGACAACTACCCTCTGTTAAAATATAATTTTTTCCATCTTTGTTGTTGAGAAACACGTTGTTGAGAATTTGTTTTAAAAGTTTTACTTCTTTAATCTGCGTTTTCAAATTAGTGTACAGTTATTAATTTTACTGTTTTTAGATTTTCAGTGAATCATTGGACGTTTTAATGCCATTAACTTAGTGTATTTTTAGTGTTATTGTGTTTAGATCTTGTGTGCAATAAAACATTTTCATGCTTGTTCCGTTAAGTTTTAAGAAGATTAAGATTTACGTGTATATATTAAAATAGCATAGCATAGCCACTTTGCAAAATGAATCTCAATGTAATGTAATGGACAACATCTGTTGAAATATTCAAAACATTGTTCGTTTTAAAGATGAAGTATGTAATGGCAGAGATATGGTGTCTTTATTACATTTACCGTAGGGCACCCTGTACACAAATACCAAAATTAATGAAACTCAGACTCAGAATTACAGTACTCTGTTACTTATCGTTCAAACCTGATCCTACAAATTTGTGCCTTTTCGATAAACGATAAAAGTTGTAAGGTTTACGTCGAAAAATTTAGGTTTGCGTGTAGGTAAGTGGTGCAGTGGTACTTGTGAAATTTACTGTGATAAAATTTTGTAATCATGACAAATAATATTCTGCAGAGAATGGTAAAATTCTAGTGTTAATTATTAAACATGTTATCAAAAAATCGACTTTTATTTATTATCTTTATTACGTCATGCTTGTACCAGTAAATCTGGTCGTAATATTTCGATATTGGAAATTTAATAATATTGAGCTGTGTGGGGCTATTTTTATCGAAAAAAAGCACATCTCTAACATTTGTCGTAAAAAATTATCGACTTGTCCCATCACTATTTAATGTCAATTATGACAGCTTGTCAGTGGGGCCAACATTGTACAGTTTATGGTTACGCTACAATATTGTGTGGTTGGTGTTATTTGCCGTTTACTTCAGAGCTGAACGAAATATAGGTATTGCCGTCTCTTAGAACGTAGTGATTATATACTCTTTGGTTCGTCTCAACGTATTTGCTACCGGATACCCTCTTTCAAGTAAGTAAACTGTTCGATTGTCTTTACAATAGAGTTCATACCGGTATTTTATTGATCCAAGCAGAAAAGTCTTGATGTTAAAAAATACAACTATCAGATAGAAGCATTTTAAGGTCTGTTGTCAACAACAACAAGAGGCAAGGTTAGTAAGGTTCTAGCTTAAGTAAGTTTACTGGCGTCCACACTCTTTTCACTAGAATATAATAATGGTAAGCACTGTTATGGTGACAAGATATGCAAGCTGTTGGCACAAATCAAGATGCTTCATTGCAGAATTCTAAAGTATAGTTTGAATGACTAGAAGCGCAATAGATTTTTATACTAAAATAAAATACGGCTGTATATAAAAACATAGAAATAAACAAGTTATCAATGAAAAAAAGCAAACAACGTAATGACCGAACAATGTATGAGTTACTAGGTCACTGGAAGTGAATAATAAACTGTTTAAATTTAGTACCATTCAAGGGCACTTGACAGATGACTGGTTTGACGTTCGTGTTAGTGATCGTCTAAGCGGAACCGTTTTTTTATGAACAAACTGGCTTTACACCGCTGGCACCGCTTTACATATTCCTGCCGCCATAGCGTCAGAGCTTGCCGTTGACGTGTTCCGGTTTGGAGGATAAGGTAAACTTAATTTTGCGCGAGGCCTAACATCCTGGCCTCAGGCTAGCAACGTACCATTACTACCTCTGGTAATTTTAGGCGACGCGAATTTCTTACCACCAGGAAATCCGTCTGCTTGTTTGCCTTCCAATATCATAAAATAAAATAAATGAATAGTTATCGAGGCTAATTCTTATGCCATTTATGTTTTTTGTTGCTTAGAGAATGTTGTCAAAATGTTATGTTACTAAGCCACCCGTCAAATTCATGCGTTGGTTTCTTTGTTACTAAAATTTCGATTTTGTTGTGTTGTTCAATGCTTTGCACTATTTTGACTTGCACGAAATGTGCAAATCGAACATCTATATCTGTACTGTTATAATAAATCTGAAGAGTTTGTTTGCTCGAGCGCGCTAACCTTAGAAACTGCTGCTCCGATTCAAAAATATTATCAGTGTTAGATATCCCAGTTACCGAGAATTGAAGGATGTTTCAAAATCAGGGGAAGTTTTCCTATCGTGAGCTTCCACTGCTTGTGCTGTGTAAACATTCATGCAAACCACTGTTTAAGTCGTTCAAAATTTTACCTTTACCATGCTTATATATCTTGGCTGTATGTGTATTTGTAAATAAACATCATCATTTGTTTCAAACAAATGCTGAAGTATTAAGAATTACACACTTCAGAAATAGTAAGAAACTACATGTGCCTAATCAAAAACTTAATATTTATAAAAATAATGTATATTGCATGTCCATTCGTATATATAACCAAATTCCTGATAGTCTGAAATCACTTCCAGTAAAAAGATTTCGAAAGAAGGTATTTGATTTGCAATTAGAGAAGACATATTATAGTGTTAAAGATTTTCTTGCTGACAAGCGTAAATAAATAAAATATATATATTTATTTTTAATAAATTTAAGCCTAATTTAAGTAATAAAATCGTGGTTGCCGGGGAGTTTGTTTCGCCGTTTCTTCTCCCGACGGGCTAGGTTTGGAAACGGTGGTAGTGTACGGTAGATAGGACTAAAAATTAATCTACCTTTAAAATAATTTATAACAAATTATGAAACTTATGTTCATAAATAAATAAAATGTTTATTAAAATGTAAATAAGGGCTGTGATTTAAATGTACATTTTGATAGAAATATGTAACTTCTTAAAATTAACTAAATATTTGCACACCACAATGTGGTAGAATATGTTGTATTCTTAAATATCTTTATAACAACTTTTTAACACACATATTCCGCAAATAAATAATTTTCCTTTCATTTCATTTCATTTCATTTCATTTCAAAAACTGTTCAAGTTTCGGAAAAAATGTGTATGACGAAATTGTTTCCCGTTAAAGAGTTCTAAAAAAGTCCGCAATAGCATATATCTATCTTTTGAGGTTATCTTTTTTATGCTTACCAAATTTGTTATAACTATTTGCGTAGACGTTTTTATAAACATAATTGTGAATCGAGCATTCATATCTAGATAGCTCATTTATCGAGAAAGGCTACAGGCTTACATACCAAACTTCAGCTTTTTAGCACTTCAGGAAGTAGCCAAACATTTTGAAGATCAGTCTAAGATGTTTAACTCAAAATGTTTAATTTCAGGATTGTTGTTATTTATTTCGTAAGATAATTCTTAGGTATTTTAGTTTCAAATCAACACTCAAAGCCTGTACTGACTATCAGGAACGTTGAATTAAAAGTAGGGTATAGGATCGTCGCATACCAAATTCATATAAAACATAGACAGTAAAAAAAATATCTATATTTAACATTTATAACAAGCATCGTTTAGACTTTAATATTTATGATAGTTTACTATCAATGACAATGTTATACAATCCAATTTCTTCCAACAACTATTTCTTCCAAAAAAGCCATTTCCTAATCTAATTATAAAATTTATACTGGTATTTAAGTATATCTATGTATTAGTATCGCTGTCTAAAACCCAATACATATGCTTACAAGCGTTTGCTTACTTTCGAGTTAGGCCAATTTGCGTAATTAGTGCAAATATTTATATATTTACAAGCAAAAACATACAATTGCTTACGTAATTTTACACATAGCACAATCTCACATTTTGATCGTTTCTTGCTCGTTTTTTTAAAGTTGTGGTGACGGTTTTAACGGTAAGATATAGATGAAAACTCTCAACCACCAAGCATTACTACCATTAAATTTCGATTAACGACGGTGAGTATTTTCAGACTAGTAACCACCTAGGTATGTTGGAAATACGCACATAACTCCTATTTCCAACCTAGAGGTTACTAAGATCCACAAGTAAGGTATCTGATACAGGCCTATAATCCAAACACTGACTTACGCTCTACTCATTACTCATTGACACATTTCGATTTAGGTCTTCAAAAATCTCTTAGCATAAGGCATAACCTTTATTAAACAAAAAATAAATTTCGAGGCTCGATTCCCTACGGGGCAGACATTTGTGCGAAGAACATTTAGATGACTAATAATTGTATTTGTTTTTGATGTATAGGTACAAGATCTCGATAGATCAGTCTAGATCTCAGTCTGGCTGTGTTTATTAAATTTATTCTAAAACTAGCAGCCCGCCCCGACTTTGCACGATTATGAAATATACATATAAACCTTCCTCTTCAATCACTTTGTCTATTAAAAAAACCCCATCAGAATCTGTTGCGTAGTTTTAAGGACTTAAGCATACAATGGGACAAAGAGACAGAAGAAGCGACTTTGTTTTATGCTTTGTTGTGATTAATGCATTTCTATCCACAAGCTTATAGTTTGGCTTATTTTGGAGTTAGATTAAACTTGTCTAGGGATTAACCTCTAACGGAAAAAGAGGGGTGTTTTAAGTTTAAAGATACTGAGTGTTTCTGTTATTTATTTAATTATAATGTCTGTAGCATTATAATTTTTGAACAGATTGACCGATTTCGAAGCAGATTCTGATGTTTGGAATCTTACATGATTGAGATAGTTCTTAGCAACATTAATTGTTCTTTTTGTTTTTGGGGCTCATCAAGTATTTTTATTTTAGTGTGATTTATATCTTGTTTATACTTAATGTTCTTTTCGCGACATTTTCTGTTTTAATAATAAACATAGACTATATTATTCTGACGTTTAAGCTGAGTTTCTATTCCATTGTACTAAAGATTACAATGTCAGATACAACCTTGGAGTACTTTGATCTATGTTTAAAATAAGCCATCAAGAATTTTAAATTATTCATTAAGTCTCATACCCCTGACTTTTCCTGTCACTATAACGTCAGTGCTCGCCACTGATGCCTATCAGTGTTATATGTAAGTTAGCCGTAAATGCAACCCAAATTCACATTATCCTTACAATAAAAAACTCTGCTGTTCATAGACGACTGTATTTCTTGCCATCAAGAGGTCCCGCCTTTAGAATTGTTTAATTTAATTTTTAGCATGACTTTAGTTAAGTTTGACTTAAGTTAATCCATTTAGTGAATTCGGGCATAAAAATATTTTTAAATAATTTAGCCCGGTTTTGTTAAGCCCAGATTTAGCAAAATCGGGATTAAATTATTCAAAAATATTTTCTTGTTCTAAAGAGTTCTTTCTCTCGTTCCTCATTTCAAAGTTACGTTGGTAGTTTCTTTAAAAATAGTCTTTAGTCATACTAGAAAATCATGTCAAGATTTTGGGTAAAGCAGTTGCTTCCTTATTAAAGCTCATTAGTGAGATTTGGTGGCATCGAGGAAATACATAATACACTGATTTCTTCACGACTACTTCACTTGTGGACTATAACTGAACGAAGTTATGCAAAATGACACCAGAATTGACTAAACTTGACTCAATGTACACGAAATTCAGCAACCATCTACGAAAAAGCTACTACTTTTCTCATGCTGTTTTATTTTTTGACAAACTACGGCTCTTATATCTACGATACAATATTTTCGAGACTATACCAAGAGCTACTAATAAAGATATGACTACTGCATCTAGATCTAGGTACATTTTCTGATAGAAAGGCACATGTAATGCTGGTGAATGCAAGTGTGGTGCCCCACCAGACTTCACCACATGCTCCACCCAGTATACTAATTCCTCTCCTGGTTTTTGACGGTCGTGGTATATCATGGACAATTTTTTTGCCATTTCTGTGTACCTGAAATAAAAATAATACCTCGTAAACATAAACTATTATATAGTATCCCACACCCATTTCCCCGAAGGGGTAGGTAGAAGAACAACAAGGGCACCCACGGCTAGCCGAAAACATTAAGTCCTACAATATGATAGGTGGCAAGCCAATCTTGAAAACTTTATTTTATCGGAAAAATTGAAAACATAAATTTTCTAATTTTTTTTATGCTCAACCCGGTGATCGAACCCAGGACCTCAATTAGTCAAGCGCTAGACCACAGAGGCAACCTATGATTTGTTTTTACAAAATGTTAATGTTCAATAATCTACCTTCCTGCCAGGCAGCTCGTAAAACGCGTGCATAGGCTTACCGTCACTAAAACCGTAACACTGACTAGGTGGTAGAGTTTCGTAGCGACTCACCCGGATTGGTACCACCGCCTTACCTATTCCTGCCGCCATAACGTCATGACGTGTTCCGTGTTCGTGGTTTGGAGGGTAAGGTAGTCGGTAAACTTACTTTTTCTCGAGGCCTAACATTCCGGCCTCAGGTTGGCAACGCACAATTAACACCTTTGGTGTCTTCAGGCTGCGAGAACTTTTTACCAACAGGAAATCCGTCTGCTTAGCCTTCCAATATCATAAAAAAATTTCGTTGTGTAGGAATAGAACATCTGCTTTCCTATCAGTCAGTTTAAATAAGGTTAGCTTTGGTTTAATGGGTTTCCTATTGTTGGTCATTAAAACCGGTGGTGACAGAGTGGCGTGCAACAACCTGCCCGAGTAGGTACCAACCGTCATACCTTTTACTGCCGCCATATGTATAGTGCTACATGTAGCGTAACCGGTAGACTTGCACAATAGGCCTGAACATTCCAGCCATAGGCTAACAACGCCCTTTAACGTCTAGTTTACGGTTATTTCTCATCGTCAGAAGCCGTGTGCTTGGTCGGTTATTTTCTATTTCTTAAAAAAAAGGAGTTCGTTGTTCGTTCTCCTGTAGTATGTTACGTTCCCCATTAAAATGTCAAAATAATGTTCTCTTCTACCAGAACTCCTCATTGAAGAGACTTCCAGCTTCCTTAATAGAGCTCATATCATGAATGAATAAAAACTTGTACCTATTGTGATTCAATTATATGTATATGATGTATGCATAATCTACATATTATTACATGATGCCACAACTTTGGACCCTTTTTACGAAAATTTCGTGGACGCAGGAGCATAAAATTTGGCACACTTATAGTTTGTGTAGGAGAAGTGCAAAACGCTAATATTTTTCAATAATAATGCTTTAAAGTACATTAAATCAATAAATAAAACATTACCAACACTACCATGCATTTGACACACACAAACAAATATATTGATGACAACGATAAAATATCACAGATGGCGCACTAAAATGTTTGGAAACAAAGTTGTTGGTTTGAGAAATGAAGATGGCGTTCAACAAGATACTAAAATTTATTATGGTCGAATTTCGACCAACGGGCGACCACTGGTACATTATTAACATGTGATTAATACTAAACTACTTCAACGTGCCTCATTTTGATGGTCTTATCAGTTCATCGTAGCATAAAATAGATACAAAATTAAGCTCTTTTATATTCCAAAAATTAAAGCTAAAAACTGAGCGACGTGAAGAAAAAGAAGAAAGCAGACACTTCATACCTTATTTCCAAACAAGGAATTCAATGCTAAGATGATGATTTAAACCACAACAAAGGTAAGACTCAACACGTTTTTGTCGACTCTGAAGTAGAAAATATTAAACTTACGTTTTATTATTCAGCATTTCTCTAATAGTTGCATTCAAATGTTCAGGTAGTTCTTCAGTCAAACCAATCGATATACCAAAACCTTTATCAGTTACAGATTTCATGTTGACGTGCTGGTCTGCAGCTATAGGTATACCAATGACGGGTACACCAAAATGAACAGCTTCTATAGTTGATAACTGACCACCATGTGAGATGAATATTCTTAAGTTAGGATGAGCTGGAAATTATCGTGTGGTTAAGTATATAAATTCTTTTTATAGTGTTTCTATATCATATGTTACAAATTCTGTAATCCTCAACTGAATCCAAAAGTTGGGGGCGTCAATTCAACTGTATATTTTTTGCATTCGTAACAATAAGATCCGAGAAAGAGTGAGATTGAAACAAAGTGTTAAAAAGCGAAAGGGCACGCTCCACTGGTCCAGTCATGTGGAAAGAATGACAGATAAAAGATTGACAAATCAGAAATACAACGCGATTGTGGATGGATGTAGGTATTATCGGATATTATCGGTGGTGTCAAGAGTCTTCGAAACCGTAATTAATGTATAAAAAGGGTAATGATCAGGATCGTGTGGTCTGGCACACGATACTCTCTGCCTACCCTGTAAGGGACTTAGCGTGAAAATATGTTTTATTTTATTTGTATACCACTATTTATCATATTGTCAGTGTAATGTGAGACCATCTTTAAATTATTTGCTATCTTTTAGAAAAGAATAATCAAATTTTGACGTGATAGTGACATAATTGAACTTGATTTTTTGAAATTTACTGCGTTTTAATTATGAATGTATTCCCTTGTTGGATCTCATCTATATTAATTTTATTTGTTCAACCAATTAACTAAAGAGTAGCTTGTAAGACGCGAATGACGGTTTTATAACACTAACAATCTTGAATATATAGTACAGTAAGACAACTGAATCGGGTTAAGACCACTGCGTATTTCTACTACCTTAACATTCCTGCTTCCCATAGAATTACCACACCAGCCTCCAGTTGTCAACGGACACTGGTGCGGTATTACTCCAACTTTTGTGGTAGGGATGTATTTATTACTATGAGGAAATCGATCAGCTTATTGCGGAGTGTTTGTTAACTAAAGCTTTAATTTAGTTTATTCTAAAAACCCTTATCTATAATTAAATGGTAACTTGTTGAATTTCCAGTATTTCTAAATTTTAAATGACTTGTTTTTATCAAGTTATTTTTATATTTGAGGATAATACAACGTACATGTTTAATTAAATCATAACGTTATTTACAAATAGGTTTCTAAAAACAAATGACTAGAATTTGCCTCCTCTCCTGAAAAAAATCTATAAGACATCGTTATAAAAAGTAGCCCAAGTCACTCTCCAGCCTTATAACATTCACGATACATAAAAATTAGCAAACTAAAAATTAATGATTCGTTGTGATTAGAAAAAATATCAAACAAAATTTTGCATTTAAATTATTAGCATAATAGATTTTTGTAGTTACAGAATATGATAAAAGGTTTTGTTAGTTGAATTGTCATCTTTCTCCATAGATGTTAGTACAGTTGTTTACTTTACCCCCATTAGCGCCCAACAGTATACTAAAAAACTATGTCTTAATATACTGACGACGACATGCATGCATGTCTTCCCGAAATCGATTTTGTGTGCCTCCCAAACTTACATAGTATACTTTGCTGTGAAGCCCATTTCACTAAATGAACATTTTTTGGAACATTTGCTATTTCAGCCTCAAACTTCCATATTACTATTTGTTTTAATTCACTGAATATTTGTAACAAAGAATCTCTCATATTATCAGACATATCAGCACTGTTAACATTTGAACCCAAACTAAAATAAATTACTCCGTGTTTGGCTTCATCCATCAAATTTTGGAAATCCTGAAATAAAACATAAATACAAATAAAACTATTCGAATTGAAAATTAATTATTATAGATTTGTATCAGACTTAGTACTAGTACTTGATGATTTAAGGATTTTATACTGTACTAGTTCAATATAACAAATAATAGAAAATGTAGGTTCCAGTTGAAGATATATCTCGAAGTGTCTTTCTAAGTTTTGAATAACGTACTGCAGATTAGTCGCATTCTCGATATACATATGGCTGTGAGGGTACTCATTGAAGGGGTTACAACTTCAGGTTATGATTTTGCAACCTAAGTCCTAAGCAGAGAAGAACTTCGCAATATTCAATCATCACATGAGATAATTTCATAAATCAAAGCGTACATGTGGATGAAATGTGCGAGGAATTGGACCGAGTTTGCAGTGGATATGGTAAAAGTAAGTGCAATGAACAGAGAATGGTTGAATAGTCGTGTGGGGTCCAGGTAGAGACAAAGAAAAAGAAAATATTCTTAAAAACAGATGAGTGAAAAAACATCCACCATGGCTACTCCAGTATGCAAACAAAAAGATAAAAGGTACAAATAAAGAACGCCTGTTTCGAAGAACTGAAGTGTTCGCTTGAGAACGGTAGACTGTGTTTAAATATATCTAAGATGTTGAATAAGATAGAACGCATGGCGTGGACTACACGAATATGTACGAACAGATGAAGATCGTATAGAAATAAGAAAAATCGTACACAACAGTTTAGTTATCTAGTATTCATTATTTAAACGTCTGGTGACATTGATCATGACATCTTAGACTGAATCACTATATCGTGAGCAAAGTGGTTTAAACTAACTGGCGTTATTTGTGACCCTAAAAATTTCGGTTAAGCTGATACGTCAGGTTTGTAACACCATCATTGGGCCTGTTGCTATGTGTGGTAATGAACCATGGACGTTAGAAGTGGGTTTTCACAGCTAATCTATACCTTATTTATATGTATGTCAAGTTCATTCTTAGTTATTTTTACAATAACGCTATCTATAAATACGTATCTTAAACACCTTTATCATTTGTTTGTGAACACGCAATCCTCCTCAGATTTTTTTATGATACTGGAAGGCATATAAGCAGACGGATTTACTGATGTTAAGAAATTCACGCCGCCTAGAGACACCAACGGTGATAATGGTGCGTTGCCAACCTGAGGCCGGGATGTTAGCACTCGAGCAAAAGTAAGTTTACCGGCTACCTTACCCTCCGAACCGGAACACGTCATGACGTTATGGCGACAGGAATAGACAAGGCGGTGGTACCAATCTGGGCGAGTCGCTGCTCAGCTCTACCATCTAGTCAGATGTCACGGTGCTAGTGACGGTGAGCCTATGCTCGCCTTTTACGAGCTGCCTGGCAAGGAAGGCAGATGGTCTATTCTACAAGGAAGCCCGGACCAACACACGAAAAATTAGCTCAGCAGTTGTAACCTTTTTCGCTAATAAAAAAAATCAACTAAAAACAACTATTGACATTTTAATAAAATTAGCAGAATTTATAACAGTTTTCTACTAAGTAAGCATACCTTTGGCTCTTCAAGCCAAATGAATGACGCTACGATGGCGATGATGATAATAATAAATACAGAAGTAAGTAACACAAACCTTTGCAAGAGGTTTTAATACAGTTTCAATATGAAAACCTCCAATGTATTTTGCGTTTTGTGGGAGACGAAATGCTGATCCCGTTGAAGGGTGAGAATTTATTAGCAATAAAGACCCATTGTACATGGCTTCATTATATGGTGGAAGATTGATACCCCTTGCTTCAGCTATTTCTCCAAATATTCTATTGTAAAGTGAGTTTTCTAGAAATTCAATATACCTGAAAAAAATAAACTTCTGTGATTTTCTGGTTTATTTAACTTTAGGTAAGTCTTTTTATATGCGTGAAATACAAACAGATGAACGAATAGATGAGCTTCGTGATGGTAGAAACACTCATTACTGGTAGCCAAAGATCCTATAGTGAATTGCCAGCCTAAAGTTGCGTTATAAAGCTTTTCGCGTGAAGTTACTCACAAAATCGAATAAAAGTAAAGGGGAAATCCAGACTTTACAGTAGTAGGGACAGGTGAGGCGTTTGTAGTAGAAATACATGACATGAGCATGTCCAGACATTAGTATCAAAAACCGATGTTCTCTTCGAGATTACGTGTCTTCAGTTACTTGGTCCTAACCAATATGGAGTTGTCAATATAAACATACAATAATTAAGTACATAATGGATTATGGCGAAATCTAGTTAGAAACAATCTGTATGGCAAGTCTCTTGTAGAGTTGGCACAGAGATTCTACGGACCTAAATAGATTCCTCCACATTCATTACTCTCCGAACATACACGTCAGTTTCTGAGACTATTGACCCCACCATCTGATAACATCCGGAAAACATAGATATAAAAATTATGAAAGCACTGAAAAATTATGAAATAGAGTTGGCTTGATTGGGCATAGTAAATAGTAAATACTAACCTGTAAACTACAAGTTTTTTTATAAGAATCCAAAGTTCTTCCACACGTTGTAAGAAATTTAATGGGGGTCTGTTATAAGAAGTTATATCCACGTTGTAAGCTGGATTTGGAATTTCATCGACAATTTTAAGCATCCGCCAATCAGCTTCCGAAGAACCCAACCATATTAACGGACATTCGAACACTGGAGCAATTCTATAACATTGTTAGCATTTTTATTTATTAAGTATTGCTGTTACATTTGTTTTGTTCATAGTACGATATATTTTACCTAATTAACAATCTGATTTACGAGGTTCAAATTCAATAGCTCACTTGTGTTGCTTATAATGTTAAATGTCTTTATTATGTTACATTCTTCATCAACACATAAACTAGTAACAGTTTAGTTGATCACATGCTAGTTATTCCAAAGTGATACTTTATTTGACTTATATATTTGACATTTAGTAAAGCTCTGCACAATTTGATTTTAAAATTACGATTGATTTTACAAATAAATTTCAATATTGTTGGTCCGGGCTCCTGTGCAGAATATACCATCTGCCTTCCTTGCCAGGCAGCTCGTAAAAGGCGAGCATAGGCTCACCGTCACTAACAGCGTGACATCTGACTAGGCGGTAGAGTTTAGCAGCGACTCG
>NJDC01000498.1:86347-145641 GCA_002245475.1 Calephelis virginiensis
GCTTAACATTTTTAATTTGATCATTGAAGAAGCTGCGCAAGACTATTTTGCGAAAACCAGCTTTCAGCAATCAAAACGCAATTGATTGCTTTGAAAATAAGCAAAAAAACTCTGGACACATTACACGCAACAATCTGGCGTCAAAATAATGAAATTGCTTGTGTCAGTAAAATAATAATTTAAACTCAGTACACAACACTGGTATAGTGTTGTTATTAATTATTATATACATTCGAAGACGAATTAAATGTACAACGGAATGTAAATGTGCAACGGAACACCCTTGGAAGTAGCCCCTTTTAAAGAAAAACATTATTTTTAAAATCTTTTCAGAAATTATGTGAAAATCCATTAACACACATAAAAATATAATAGTTGAACATATATCATCCTATGTATATATGTTTAAGTATATGTATTAAATTTATTAGACCCACAACCAATGCTAGACGTTTATTTTCATCATAATCTTTTTTGTTTCCTGTTGACAATTAAACGAGCCTCGTTTATGATCTCTGTTATTTGACAGCTTTTCAAGCAACATAACAGTCAATTAATATCGAGTTACATAATCTTTTGCTTATTGAAATAAATTAGCGATTATTAACAAACATAGCGCTCATATTTTTAAATAAAGAAACACTTCTACTGTTTTACGTATCATTTATAATCTATTATTTTGTAAATAGCCTACCGGTTTCGCTTATACATCATCACCAGGGCTACAACTTAAACTACTAAACAATATTTTTGATTTGTAAATATAAATTCATTTATAGTGGGTAGATATAAAAAACGTTAATACGTTATACAACGGAGTTGCTAGCTATTGATTCTTTCACCACTAAAAAGTGAAAATAGTACCATTTGAGAAAATATTAAAAAACGTGTCAATTGCATCCACTAATCAATAAATTACTAAATGTAATTTTATACTATGTAAAACTCAATCATTTATGCTAGTCATTACAAAACAATAAATTATAAGTGATACGTAAAACAGTACAAGTTCTTTATTAAAAAATATGCACATTTGGAAGTTTTACCAAGCGCCGACGATGGAAAATATCAAAAATAGCGCTCTTTTCGTTGTTCAGATATGCTAGTTCTCTATGATGCTGCTAGTTCAACCACCAAAGAATGAAAAGAATAGAAGAATATTACTTCTTCTTTCATCTTTCGGACTGCAAAAGATTGGAAATTTTCTTAGATGCTTGATTTCCGAAGAATTACAATTTTCAAATTACGGGAATAAACTGCGTGTAGTAGGTATATATAACTATATCTTTGACAACCAAGTCACTTTCCATCAAGTGAGTTCTGTGTCATCATAATGAACCATCTAGTATCTACTATAAAAAAAGAATCATAAACTCATTTCGATAATTTTTTCGGTGTTTATTTTGTATGTGACTATTACACACAAACATAAATAGACAATTTACTTTTTATGTTAGGAGCAAGAAGCAGACGGGTTTTCAGAATATATGAAATATGCACATTGATACCCTCTGATCGCTTCTGTAGTCTAGCGTTTCGACGTCGGACTTGACTTTATGAGGTCTCGGGTTCGAACCCCGGGTCGGACAATAACAAAATCGAAAATGTGTATTTTTAATTTCCTAATAAAAACAACATTGTCCGAGATTGGATATGAACCTGGTTGGTGATAAGCTTGCCACCTATCTCATTGTGGGACTTAATGACTTTGGCTAGTCGTGGGTGCCTTGGTTGTGATTCTGACTACCTCCTTGTGGATATGGGCGTGACGATACTTACTTATTGATACCAAAGATGCTATTGTTGCGTTACCATTTGTTTGCATAACTAATGTCTGCTTCTACTACCATTACGTTTTAAAATGGGCTATGACAGTGGCAAGCACGACTTTGTGACAGTAGAAGAAAAAGGCAGAGGTAACAATACGAGTGAATATTTGGAGACTCCTATCAATATATTAGATTATATTGCCAGTAGATGATAGAGACATTACATTCCTACGCCAATAACACACTTAAATGACTAACCTCATGACCAGCAACTAACAAGTTAGTGGTGACGCCATGTCCCAGGATACTGTGGCTTTTTGATGGCATTGGAAAAAACACCAATATCCGTGCAGCATCACTACTTATGATCATTAATAATATTGAGATGCTTATTATTATTTGCTTCGACATCATCTGAAAATTCAAAAGTATTATATTCTTTTCATTTTAATCACTTGGCGAAACTGTATTTGTAATTATTACACTGTTAACTACAGTTTCGAAGAATTTGTTTTTAATTGACAAACAGGTTGGGCTTTTACAGCATTTTCGAAGCTATGATTTTGAACTTTGTCTTCTCTTAACGTGACAACGTCTTATAATTCGATGGAACCGGGTGCACGCACCAAAAACACCCGAAACTCATGCGGCATTACCTCGCTTAGAGGCGTGCCATTTAAGCCTTGAAGTTCAAGCAAGAGCTCGGAATGAGCGACAAAGAGGCACAATTGGCCGCCATTCTTATGACGTTGTCACGTTCAACTATCGCCAGTAAACCGACAACCGCTTTTTTTGGTAGTAACAGCTGCAAGTGCTACTTGGTAACTGATTTTGCTAAAGTAAATGTGAAAAGAGTATTACACTAACGAAAATTGACCGTTTTTAAACGTCCTAGATACTACATAAGATTATGAAATATATGAATATCAAAGCACCAGAATTTAGTTAAAATTTGCCCAAATAATACACACGCAACCGCAATCACACGTTTGCTGATTTCTTTTCCATGGTTTTGATAACTACTTCAACTTTAGTTTTTTTCTGAACTGGTAATATGTTGCTAACCGCGAGGGGTTGAAAACTTCACCGGACTATTTCGAGCCAAGCAAAGTGCTCAGCCCGAGACATCATTATTTAAATTGGTTCTACTGTTCCCTACAACGCCAGCAACAAGGGCTGTCGACTGATTCATCTTTATCGGTAAATCGGTTTAACTATCACGACTGATTCATCTTTCATAACTATTTTTTATTTATAAGTTTATATTGGAGTTTTGGCGCCATCGAGAGAAAACATGGTCGAAGTTTTTTCATAATTATTGAATTTCGTGTTAATATTGAGTGAAATTAGTCAATTTTTGTGGCATTTTGTACAATTTTGTTCAGTGAAAGTGCACAAAATAAATAATCATGAAGAAATTGGCGTATCGTGTATTCCTCGTTGCCGCCAAATCTCATTACATGACCTTGTGTAAAAAGGCCACCGCTTTACCCAAGAGCCTGACATGACTTACTGACGACTTATGACTGATGACTAATTATAATTGATATAAAATTTGTTGCAAATTTCTACTTGACTAATGGCAAAATACTAACGAGATTGCCAAAACCTAAGGAAAAAAGAAAGAAGAAGTTTATATTGTTTTCAGCTGTATTCTGCTATTCGGGGAAAAGACAAATCCGACGAATCAAAAACAGTAAAAATTTGTCCAGCAGATCTCGAGTTATAAGTGTTGTAATAAACCCGACTTTCTTTTATATCTAATATATATAAATCTCGTGTCACAATGTTTATCCTCAATGGACTCCTAAACCACTTAACCGATTATAATAAAATTCACACACCATGTGCAGTTCGATCCAACTTGAGAGATAGGATAGCTTACATCTCAATTTATCGCGGGCGAAGCCGCGGGTAACAGCTAGTACTTATATAGATATAGATATATAAATTACGAGTCACGTTGTTTGTCCGCGATGGGTTCCTAAACTACTTAACCGACTTCAATCAAATTTGCACACCGTGTGCAGTTTAATCCAACTTGAAAGATAGGATAGCTTACTGCATCTCAATTTATGTTCAAAAAATTTACCATCGCAGCGTAGCCGGCTGCCGGAATAGGTATCTATTAGAAGATATATAGTTAATGATTTCGAGGTGGTCTCATATTACTTTTATCGTAATCCGACTACAAAAAAGTCCGACTATTTTGTTTTAAAGTTATACTTAATGTACAAACATTTTTAGCTTATCTTGACGACCTCATGATGAAATGATATGTTAAGTGTATTGTAATTGTTTTTCTAATTGAGTTTGTATAATGTGACCATGATAAGTGTACGATATAGTTTCTACGTCGATTATACAATTTTATTTGATTTCATTTGGTAACCCCATCAAAATCGGTTGACCATTAGCGGAGTTATCGCGGAACATACTTACAAAAAATTAATAACATTTAGTCGAAGTGAGAATCTCCTGTTTTTTTGGAATCGGTTACAAAAATTAGTATCACAAAAGCGCGACCAAAATAACTGTTTAGTAAGCAACAAAGCAAGTATGTGATGTCTGAAGTTTTACCTTGTAGGTATAAATCTAAAAAATAGTATCTTCACGCCCATATCCCCGAAATGGTAGGCAGAGGCACAACCAGGGCACCCACAACTAGCCGAAGATACTAAGTTCCAAAATGTGATAGGTGGCAAGCCTATCGCCAACCGGGCACATATCCAATCCCGAGCAACATTTTTTTAGTAGAAACATCCACATTTTTCTTTTTAGTTGCCCGACCCTTTTTTTGTTGCCCTATTTATTTGTTGTTGTTCTATGTTGTTGTTTGTTTGTTATAGGTATAAATTTACTTATTTATTTACTAGCTCTACACACATTAAAGTGATTTTTCGTAGTCAATGATGGGAACGAAAGTTTTTCCTAGTTTGAGATGCCCTATATGTTTACCCGAGCTATAAGCTACTTCTTCGCAAAATTTGGCAAAAATCTGTTTGGTAGTTTTTTCGCGAAAAAAGACAAACCGAAAATAATAATACTCGTTTTAGGTTATATGTCTTGTATACGTAGCAAAAACTGTTTTAAAAATATTACATGTAGGAACAGGTTTATTTTTTATTACTGTTTAACTTATGTAGATATTAAATACACTTGTTTTACAAATAAATCATTTTTTTTATTATCGCAAGAAACCATAAATTGCTTGTCAAACTAAGTCTCTGGGAACGAACTGTCTAATTACTTACTTAATGAACGACAGTAAAAAATGAGTGAATACGTTGTATGAGGAATGTAGTTAGGTCTATACCTAACCTCATGTTAAAAATTTGTATGTCAATACTAGCTGCTACCTGCGGCTTCGCCCGCGTTTTCACAGAAACCCGGTGTGCGATCGGGATTAAAAATAGCCTATAAGTTAATCCAGGTCACAATCTATCTGTCTTCCAAATTTCAGACAAATCCGTTCAGCCATTCGAGCGAGAAAGAGTAACAAACATCCATATATCCATACTTACAAACTTTCGCATTTATAATATTATAATAGGAAGGATATAAAAATGAATTCCTATTTCTTTATGCGTAAACGGATGGAATAATTTTGGTAATTTTTTTACGATTTAGTTAGTAGTAGAAGAAGATTCCTATGAACAGAATAACAGAAAAAAACGTAGGGAAAAAAAGGAATATTTTAATTATTCCCTAAGAAACTGGGAGGTTAGGTAGCTAGGCCTGGCTCCGGTGAAACCAATTTGGACCAGGGAGGGCGCTCCTCAGTACCACTCTCTGTCCAAGAGGGGGCACGAGGAGCGCACATAGGGTGGTGGGCCACTTGACTCTTGTGGTTGGCGGCAGTAGGGCCCGCGGAAAAGGGGGGCGGGCTTTCCATCTAGCTTGCCCGGTCGAAATGGGGTTGCGGTAAGTACGGGGGTGCCTGTCGCCTCTGGAACCTCCGCCACTGCACCACTTCAGACGATAGGTGGCCCCCTGTTGAGAGAGGCTGCCTGTCGCCTGATGGGGATCGTCAGATCCAGCGCCGCCGGGGCAGTGGAAGTTTGCGAAAGCGTCCCCACAGCCCTGGTACCTGGCGAAGGGGAGGACACCGTGTGGTTTTAGTGAGTAGGAGTCTCACATAACCCTCCACTTCCCCCGAAAGTGGCGGATATCCATGATGGATTTTGACACGATAAAAAAAAGGTAGCTAGGCCTAGTTCACAAGGCAAATTTCTGCCACGCGGTTTTTTCTCGCAATGTTCTCATTGAAATGTAATGAAATTCATGTTCACGGATTATGTATATTGAAAAGGTGTTTAAGCAAAGAACAAACAGGTGTTAAAACAAAGATATTTAAACATAAAAACATATTCTACTACATTGTGGTGGCAAATATTTAGTTAATATTTATACAAATTAAACATTTATTTTGTTGTAATATTTAAATCACAATGCTTATTTATATTTTTATTGAATAACTTATTTATGTTTTCAATAAGCGTTACAATTTATTACAAATAATTTTGATAATAGATTAATTTTCATCCTATCAGCTACCGCACACTTTTTATCGTTTCCAACCCCAGCCAGTCAGAAGAAGAAATGGCAAGACCAGCTTCGTGCCACTCGGCCACAGTGACTTCTTTAATTAAATAAAGTTAACAATTATTAAAAATGTATAATTTATTCATGCTTATCTGCAAGAAAATTGTATACACTACTAGCTGTTACCCGCGTCTTTGCTCGCTTGGCAGTTAATTTATTTTCTGCCCATTAAAAGCCCATTAAAAAGGACTTTCATATAAACTTTCAACCCTTGTTTCACCCCTTTAGGGTTACAATTTCCAGAAACTCTTTAATACATATTTAATAATTTTTAATAAATAGCCCGAAAATGAAGTTTTATGTTTTCAACTTAAAAAATTGACGAATGAATATCGCGCGGTAATATATCGCAGTGTACACTAGGACTTAATTTCAAGCGACACGAAGTTTGCGGGGTCAGCTATGTCATAAATTTAAATAATAAATTTATTCAAATTTAACAGTCTTCGCTCACTAAAATGTGAATGAATATATTGGTAAAAGTAACCATATTTGTAACAATTTCTTTCCTTTTTTATGATAATGGAAGGCAAACAAGCAGACGGATTTCCTGATGGTAAAAAAATCACGCCGCCTAGAGACACCAAAGGTGGTAATGGTGCGTTGCCAACCTAAGGCCGGGATGTTAGGCCTAGAGCAAAAGTAAGTTAACCGGCTGCCTTATCCTCTGAACCGGCACACGTCAACGGCAAGTACTGACGTTACTGCGGCAGGAATAGGTAAGGCGGTGGTACCTATCCGGACGAGTCGCTGTGAAACTCTACCACCTAGTAGGAAGTCACGGTGTTAGTGACGGTAAGCCTATGCTTACCTTTAACGAGCTGCCTGCCTTTTCTACAGAGGAGCCCGAACCAACTAGGGACTATACTTAGAAAATCAGAAAAAAACATTTCATTCAGCAAGGCATCGATACATCTGTTATATTTATGGCGACATATGGCAACGGTTATCCGCTGTCTTATATAATAATATAATAGAGCATTTCGACGACTCTCGGGACTGTTACAATGGACTTTTGAATTGCAGCCTCCTTATTGAATGTCAGTCTTTTGTTTTATATTCTTTTGGTTTGAAAAGACTTAACATCCCCGTGTTGGTCTGGGCTCCTTTACAGAATAGAAATCTGACTAGGTGGTAGAGTCTCCCAGCGACTCACCCGGATTGGTACCACCGCCTTAATTATTCCTGCCGGCAAAACGTCATGACGTGTTCTAATTTGGAGGGTAAGGTAGCCGGTAAACTTGCTTTTGCTCGAGGCCTAACATCCCGGCCTCAGGTTGGCAACGCACCAACAATTAAGACTATAGTCACGTATTTTGTAGTTTAAAATACTGTTTTACATATTACGTTATTGTGTGTTGAAATTAATCTCTGGGAGATAAGACTATGACTACGCGATTTCGTCATAAGACTAGCGGAGGACAGCTGTATTTTTAGTACTTATACGGTAGTTAATTAGATAACTGACAATAATTATGATGGTTTGTGTACATGCGCTGAGTCGCTTTGAATATACACTACTCCATACTTCCATACTAATATTATAAAGTCTGTCTGTTGCTCTGTCATGGTAAACCGATGAACCAAATGTGATTAAATTTGGCTTGAAAATATGCAAAGACCCGAGTTCAAATACAAGATACATTTTTTTCAAGAGTAAACCCCCTAAGGACTATTATGGCGGATAACGTTTTGTATGAAAATCTTTTTTACGCTAATGAAGTCGCGGGTAAATAGCTAATATATATAAAACAAAGTCGAGTTTGTTACAACACTTATAACTCGAGATCTGCTGGACCAATTTTCATGGTTTTTGATTCGTTGGATTTGTGTCCGCCCCGAATAGCAGAAAACACCTTAAAAACAATAAAAACAAACAAAAATATGAAAGATGATTCGTCTATAAAAAAAGTTGTGATAGTTAAACCGATTAGGCTGAGATTTGATGGAGAGGTAGCTTATAACCGAGAGAAGGACATGAGATAAATTTTATCCCGTACAACAGCGAGAAAACTAGGAAAAACGACATTTTATTTTTTCCCATACAAACTGAACTGGCGGAACGAAGTTCGCCGGAACAGCTAGTTAAATATAAGTAGCCATAGCTTCGCGAATGCATCAGACTGCACGTATGTCATTAATTATAGTCTACTAGCTGTTGCCCGCGTGGTCCCAGAAGAACATTATATTGGGATAAAAACTGCCCTACTTGTTAATCCAAGTTACCCTCTATGTCTGTACCAAATTTCATGAAAATCGATTCAACAGTTTTTGCGTGAAGGAATAACAAACAAACAGACAGAATAACTTTCGAATTTTTCATATTAATTGGATAGTTTTCATTTTTAGCCGTGAAATTACATCAATCTAATTTTCATATTACAAAACACAGCTTCAGTGAACTGGTGGACTCTCTGCCTTATAGGTGATCAAATGTGAGTAGAGGTCCAATGGGTCATCAATAAGTGACCCATTTATGTGCAACTTGTCTTTATACAGGATCCAGAACCTCAGTTATTCCTGTCCCCCGTGATCTCTGGAAAAATTACACTGTCAGTTTCCAGTTCTAAGGTTTGGGTAGCCGATGAACTTGCAGAATAGGACAAACATCCCGACCTTGGGGTTTTGATGCACCTATGGTGTGGTCTGTGGTGTCTACACGATTTTCTTGTACCAACAGATGAACCATGAGCCTGTTTTCGATGATTTCTCACATATGAAAATGATTCTTGAAGAAGGGATGTTTGATTTGTTAGGATTTTAAGTAAATTGGGTTAATGTAATACTAATTATTGGAGCTTTGGTCAAAAATAATACTGAAGCTTTTTGAGTGATAACAAAACCGTGTATGCTATTTTTAAACAAATCTACAAAAAAGTCTGCGACGGTATACAAGTACGTCTATGCTTTTATATACTTTCATAAATAAATAAATATCCCTGGACAGGTTACACGAATTTAATCAATCCCCAAAGTAAGCACATTATATGTTTTTGTTATGCTGTTAGTCAATGATAATTTATATAAAGAAATACGTTCAATGTTTAATATTGTATTTAATAATATAATACACTCAGAGACGGAATTGCACAGATTTAAATTTTTATTACATAAGTGTCTGCCGTCGTAGTGTACTTTAGCCCGTCAAAAGTAAAAAAAAAATAAAGAAATAAACACTTGTGCTAATTGTAAAGCTATTTACACGGGTACTGTATTTTCTTTAAATAAAATACATTAGTTACCTTTATCATTTCATGCACAATACACATTTTCATTCAATATCTTACAAATTATCGTAATATTAAATTTTCCCGATCGATCTCGAAACTAACAAAATCGACGCGAAACGATACGCGTTGGGTACGCGTTGCCATTTGCGACTCTGTGCATATTCATTTGCTATCCCCGCTCCTACCACTGAATTCTCGGAACGAGCAATTACAGACGCAGGTTTTAGGCCCGCCACATATATTCAGAATTTCTTGACGGAATCCCGTTTCGAAAATACGAAATGATATTTTGAACGTAAAATCCGTACAACTCAAAGTGGACCAGTCTCAAGTGATCAAAAATTTTTCTTACAGAATTTCTCCGTTTCGAAATTCCGCAAGCGGGCCAGTACCCAACGTTTGAAATTGCGTAACGAAAAAAATACATTCTGAACGCAACTCGTTATTAGATTTTATGTGAGACGCCAGACATGTTTTAAAAATTCCGTCCGGAATGCTAACATTGTTGCCAATTCAACTATATTTTGATCAAATCTAGCGACGTTTTAAATTTAAATATCAAAATTTTGCCACATACATACATACACACATACATACATATCTTCACGCCAAGTCCCTTACGAGGGAGGCAGAGAGTATCGACTGCCAGACCTCACGATCCTGACAAACCTGTCTTGCCACAACATATATATAGCCCATATCCCCGAAGAGGTAGGCAGAGACACAAACAGGGCACCCACGACTAGCCGAAGACACTAAGTCCCACAATGTGATAGGTGGCAAGCCAACCGGAAACATATCCAAGTTACGAGGATTTTTTTTAAATTAGAAAGTTGGAAAAACCTCACTTTAGTTTTGTTGCCCGACCCGGGAATCGAACCCGGGACCTCATACAGTTTTAGTGCAACTTCAGGAGCGTTAGACCTACACAATTATATAATTATGTAACTCAGTACTATAATTTGGCATTTTTGGGTGACCAAGCCATTTTTTTTCTTTGATATGTATTCAATGACTAGTGAAGTCAACTAAGCTTTAGATTGCGAATTGATAAAAAAAAACTAATATGTGTAAAAAAATTGTTTTGAAATTTCCGTAAACGACTTTCAAAACTATGTTGCAGGCCTTAATGCAGCCAAAAACCTATACGTACATCAATATAATAAATTGGGTTTCTTTTTTTATGTTACAGGAAGGCAAACAAGCAGACGGATTTCCTGATGGTAAGAAATTCACGCCGCCTAGAGACACCAAAGATGGTAATGATGCGTTGCCAACCTGAGGTCGGGATGTTGCCTAGGCCTCGAGCAAAAGTAAATTTCTTTTTGTTTTTTTTTATGATATTGGAAAGCAAACAAGCAGACGGATTTCCTGATGGTGAGAAATTCACGCCGCCTAGAGACACCAAAGGTGATAGTGGTGCGTTGCTAACCTGAGGCCGGGATGTTAGGACTCGAGCAAAAGTAAGTTTACCGGCTACCTTACCCTCCAAACCGGAACACGTCATGGCGACAGGAATAGGTAAGGCGTTGGTACCAATCCGGGTGAGTCGCTGCGAAACTCTACCACCTAGTCAGATGTCACGGTGCTAGTGACGGTAAGCCCATGCTTGCCTTTTACGAGCTGCCTGGCACAGGAAGGCAAAGGGGCCCGGACCAACACGGAGACATTAGTTTTAACATAGAATTTTAAATTATTTATTTGTAGTATTCAGTTTGAATTATTACACTTTATTATGTACTAAATATAAAGAAAAAAATGGACACTGTTTCAAAATCTAATATTTATTGTTGTAGGCAGTTCTATCGCTTCGGAGCGATCTCTGCCACACAACCTTGATTGAGTTAGAGGCTTTATGTAACAAAAACATCATAACCGATACACCAACTTAGTAATATGAAATAATACATATGATTATGTAAAATGCATATAGTTATAATACAAAATACATACCCTAAAATAGTACAAACTCCAAAAAGAAAAAAATCATGGAGTATAGGATAATTTCACAAACTGTATGTCATTTTCTGGGAATTTAAATAATAACTTTTTAATGCACTCAGTTCAAATAGGTAGTGAAACTTTTAATTTCATTTTCAATATAAGCTTTAATATCCGAGCAAAACTAGGAGCGCTAGTGATTAATGAAAATCAATTGTTAACTTTATATTATACTAGCAGTTTCACGCAGTTTCGCGTAACTTGGCTTTTACTGCACCGATTTTGATGAAAGAAAGCCTATTTAAAGAGTAGGGAACTACTAAAAACGCAAATATCAATTTTGTAATTCTTGTTTATCTATCTACTTACTACTCTAATCTACTTACTAGAGAAAACAATAAAATTAAAAAAGTGAATTTATTACTTTTTAAAAATTCACATATGTTACTAAAATCTACAAAGTCAATTCTCGCACTTAATATTATAAGACGTAGTTGCCGAGCACATATTTATATTACGTATTCGTTTAGCCTTGAAGATTTATTTGTTGCTTCCTCTGACAGTGACCTTAAGAATTCTCGTGACACTATCAGATACAACGACGAGCCAAAAATTTCTGAACAAATTGAACGTTAATATAAGTAACTTTATAACATACATTAACTGATAATATAGGCCGTTTTAACGGATTCGTTTTCTGTTCGATTGAAGAGGACAAACATTGTTACTTAATTATATTATTATTATTATATTACTTAATTATTTATACTAGTGGTCGCCCATTGGTCGAAATTTGACCATAGTACATTTTAATATCTTGTTGATAAGAACGCCATCTTCATTTCTCAAGACCAACTACTTTGTTTCCAAACTTTATTGTGCGCCATCTGTGATTTTTTATCGTTATCATGTCACATCACATCGACAAGGGTGGCGTACCTGATACTCAGAATTACAAAACGGTATTCGCTAAAGGTCATACAGGTATACGCCCCAACTTTGGCGCACTCTGACGACGAGGTGGGGCGATGTACGAGGACATCTCGAAGGCCATTCATACATCCAAAACGCACTACACGGTGGTGATGGGTGACTTTAACGCAAAGCAAAGAGAGGGCGATGAGCTGAATTGGGGCAATTTGGTGTTGGCAGGCATAATCCTAGGGGCCCACGGTTGGCTGAATTTCTGGACAAGGAATTACTCTTTAGGATGAATTCCTTCTTCAGAAAAAAGCCACATCGTGAATGGACCTGGATTAGCCCGGATGGGTCGACAAAAAACGAGATAGACTTCATTGTGTCTATATTCAATGATGTCTCTGTGATCGACAAGCTGAAAACCGGCAGTGATCATCGGATGGTAAGAAGCACATTGAATATCAACACAAGGCTTGAACGGTCACGGCTGGTGAAGTCTACGCTCCGTCCAACCCCAGCTCAATGCCAAAATCCCGAAAACTTTGAGCTTGAACTTCAAATTCGCTTCGAATGCCTGGCAGAATGCGAATCATCGGGTGATTTGACTAATGGGTTTGTGCAAGCAACATTTTTTAAGACCCAAAGCAAAAAAAAAAGAACAGGAAAGCTCTCAGACCGTACTCTTAAACTCATTGGCGAACGGGATAAAGCGGTTGCAGTCTTCAGTTGACATGCAAAAGTACAGGGAGCTAAACAGACAAGTCTCCAAGGCGTCGCGGACAGACCTGGGCATCTTTAATACGTCTCGTATTAAAGAAGCTATCGAGCGTAATAAGGGCTCCAAGGTGTTCACTGGGAATCTGTCTGTTGGCCAGATCCAATTGGTAAAACTGAAGACCGAAAAGGGCACCGTAATTTCATCTAAGGCTGAGATTTTGAGAGAGGTCGAGAAGTTCTATGGACAGCTGTACAATTCAACACGACCTTTGTCAGTTTGTCTAAAGACCCTAGAGCCAAACTCACCCGACATCACACCGAAGGCATCAGCCTGTACGAGATTCGGATGGCCCTAGAACAACTGAAGAACAACAAGGGGCCGGGGGACGATGGAATTACTGCTGAGTTACTGAGAGCGGGTGGAATTGACGGTGTTAGTGACGGTGAGCCTATTTTCGCCTTTTACAAGCTGCCTGGCAGGAAGGCAGATGGTCTATTCTGCAAAGGAGCCAGGACCGGAGTAAATATAAATAAATAAATCTATATATTAATACGTGATGCCAAAACTTTGGACCCCTTTTTACGAAAATTTCGCGGACGCAGGAGCATAAAATTTGGCAAAGTTATAGTTTTAGAAATGCAGAACGCTAATATTTTTCAATAATAATGCATATAAATTATATTTTTATTCTATTATATTATATATTCTAAGTCCGTCCGGGGATTCTTCGCACCCCCTGCTCTCCCGTTACCGAGTCCACTACCGTAGATTCGGTAAGCGGAGCTGCCGGAGGTTGTGGGCCAAGTTTTTTGTAATTAGTCATTTGGGGGGTATTGCCGTAATCCCCACGCTTGGCGGGCGGGTTGGAGATGAACAGTAGGGTGGAAGTTTTCACAAAGACTCTGCTGCCCGTCCTGCGTTAGCAATTTTTACTTCCACCCACCTTGGAACGGTTTTACCGCCGTTCGTCAGTTGACTGATTGCACTGGTAGTACATACCACCCAGAGGGCAGTGGGGTCTTCACTTCCCTTTGCTCAGTGGTCTTAGTTTTAGATAAAGTTGATAGATAACATGTAGCTACTATCCTAAAATGTATGTGTTCGTTATTACGAGTAGATTTTTTTTATTTCCTGCCACTATGAAAGCACATTTATTTAAAGTTTATTTGGCATAGGAATAAGCAAATTTTTTTACCTACTAATAAAATAAATAAATAAGTATTATCACGCCAGTTTTCCCGAAGAGGTAGGCAGACACCCACGATTAGCCGAAGAAACAAGTCCCACAATATGATAAGTATGATAAATGATAAGCCTCTCGCCAACCGGGCATATACCTAATACCGGACACCGTTATTTTGCAGCGTCTACATGCCACGTTTGTTTGTTACCATCAGAGACCGTGTGCTTGTTTTCTTAGTCCATAAAAAATAATAAATAACAACAAGAAAAATGTTTGTTTCGTCACATCATCACAAACATAATATTGTAACGTCTATTGTTGGCAATTTACGATATTGTGTGATATGTTGGTCGTCAAGAATACCTTACAAAATATTACTTAAATATATTTGATGCGTAAAGAAAACTGCACCATTGAACAGCGGTATGCGAAATTAAGAAAATAAATGATTGCGGTTGACCATACTTCATCAGGTGGAGGTTCGATGCGGAAATAATGCGGTAATAAGGGAATTCGACTGACCTGTCTTTCTTGTTACTGCTTTCTTCAAGATTTGCACAAGCACACGTGGCGAATTGGTTTAATTTTAAATTTTACTGTTTAAGGTCGCGACTTGCGTGCAAGCTCGATGATATTCAAAACAAAAGTGAATTAAAATTGGCGGCCCCTTACATCCATGCTTTTGCGCTTCACTTTTTTCCAGGCGTTCATATCTTCTTTAGCAATCGAACGTAAGGATTTCGGAAGGATAATATTAACAGGGAAAAAAAGGAAATACAGCGGTAACACTATTGGAGACTAGCCGCTGAACCTCGTTTCACCCGCTCAGTTTGTATGGAAAAACTAAAAATGTTGTTTTTTATAGTTTCCTCGCAGTTTTTTTTCTTAGATTTATAAACCTTCCCTGGTCTAATTGATAAGTCATAATTGACCAAATCGGTTCAGCTATTGTCGAGTTTTAGCGAGACTAACGAACAGCAATCATTTTTTTAAATTTAAGATTATAATATTACACTAGGTGAGCTGACAGGATATCCTAATACATAACTACTGCTGATTCTAACTAACACAACAAAAAAAGGTCTAGCAAAATTAGTCCATCCGTTTACTTATGATGCAACGAAAAAGGGCAACGTGGGTTGATTTTTATATATAAAGATTAAAGCTAATAACTAACAGCAAACAACAAAACTTTTAGAATACAACATTGTTTTTAATATAAAATAAATAAAAAAAACCTATGAAAATTTAACCAATCCATACATTTAACTAATGAGATTTTTAACATCCTCTGTTAACTAAACGTCGTTCGTCACTAAGCATCTTGATTTTACAAGCAAATATACTGTTTTATTTAAAAAAAATCAATTTTACTTATTTTAGCAGTATTTAAGTTTTTGTAAGTACAAATAAAAATGATTTACAACCCATTTGTTATTTTGTATCGTAAGCGCTTGGTTAAATCTCCAAATAAGTATTCATATTCTTTAAAACAAGAAACACTTAAAAGAAACGAAACTGGTAGGATATTTATAAAATAATAAATGATATGTTACACCCGAAACAGTAGGAGTGTTTCTTCAGTTACAATCCGATTTATAGTCGACTAACAAAAAAGGAGGAGGTTTTCTCGCGTTGGTTACGGTCTCCTGTGTAGAACAGACCATCTGCTTTACTGCCAGGTCGTAAAAGGCGACCATTATCGTCACTAACACCGTGACGGTCTAGGTGGTGGAGTTTCACAGCGACTCGCCCGGATTGGTAGCACCGCCTTATCTATTTCTGCCGCCGTAATATCGGCACTTGCTCATGATGTGTTCCGGTTCGAAGGAGAAGGTAGCCAGCACACTTTTGATCAAAGCCTAACATCCCGGCCTCATGTTGGCAACGAATCGTTACCACCTTTAGTGTCTCTAGGCGGCGTGAATTTCTTACTACCATGAAATCCGTCTGGTTGTTTCCCTTCTAATATCATAAAAGAAATAGGTTTTTTATTTGGTTCTCTTGGTTCGATTTAAGAACTCACAACTTTTGGTTTATCAGGCCTCAAGTTTTTTTTCAGGCCGCAAATAAGTTAGTGCTATTGATTTCAAAGAACTATTTTGATCTCACCAACTTTCGAAATATAACACCTACACCTAATCTAAACAAATTTATTAGTATTACATCACGCATAATTACTAGTAAGAGATTGGTATGAGGAGCATTTAATCCCAAGCACTCTTATCCGACAAATATTCAGCAACGGTATAGTAACCTCTTTTATACAATTTCACTTTGACACATTTTTAAAATTTATTTAATGGCAGATCTTTCATAAAATCGGAATGTTTGTTGTAAAATTTTATGTATAACCTTATAAATGTTAAACTTGATACGTTTATAACAGTTTTTTTAATAAATTTATTATTAATATTATCTAGTTTCAATGGATGAATTGACCATAATTTCATAGTATTCTGTATGTTATCCATGAGATGTTTAATACTCAACTCGTCATAAGTTATTACCGGCAGTAAGGACAAAGCCGTTTTTAAATCGACAATATATACATAACTATAGATGCGATTTATTTGAAATACTTCTATTTTAAATGCAAAATACCTATATAGTATTTTTCATTTAAATGCCTTTAATAATCATCTTGTATTTTATTTGAAATACCTTTCCAAATGTATTTTGTATTTGTAATAGTAAATCGGGGAAGTATTTTGCATTTTGCATTAAAAAAATTAAAACCATTTTGTACATCTCTGTACATAACCTATATTACTAATTAACTGATTTTAATACATTGTTTTTCGGTAATAGCATATTCATTTATTTTTTTTTCATTATTCATTAACTATGTTTTTAATTCTTTTTAATTCATAATGTAAATTAATTAAATATTGTTTGAAGTAGGTATAACATAAAGAAAGTAAGTATCCCTGAAGAGGTAGGCAGAGGCACAACCAAAACACTCACGACTAGCCGAAGATACTAAGTCCCACAATTTGATAGGTGGCAAGCCTACCGCCAACAGCTCATATCCAATCCCAAGCAACATTTTTTTTATTAGAAAATTGGAAAAACTACATTGTTTTTGTTGCCCGACCCGGGAATCGAAACCGGGACCTCATGAAGTCGAGTCCAACACCTGGACCGCTAGACAGCAGAGGCGATTACATGTATTTCATATCATCATACTGCTGACAATTTGAGTGAAGTAAAACTGCAATGATTTAAAGGCAGAAAATTAAAACTGCAAAAAGTCGACTCAAATTATTTCATTACAAGTCACGAATTAATTGAAGTGAAAGCTTCTTTAGCGGCATTGCGAAATTTTTGGAATGGGTAAAAACTTCTGAACTCGCGTCAGGTCACGCCTGATCAAAAACTCGTAAGACGGCGCAGGGCGCTTGCGCGAATATTCGTGTCGTCATGTTTGTGTACGATAGCGCAATAGATGAATATTGTATTCTACCACATAAATGATAGTACATTCATACTGATAATTAAAGCGATTCGTGTAAAATTATTCCCAAACCATTTCAAAATATCAAAAGTGCACAACGTTAATATTCAAGTTTTCACTTTTTCCGGCACTCCCGGAGTGCAACCCGATGTTTTTTTCCAAAAGGTAACGACAAATTCCGATACGGTCTCGCATAAATCTTAATACTGCATAAATTTTAGTGTTTCTTAATGATATTATTGTCAATGATATATTCAAGACATCGCTAGTCGAATCACGACGAAATTAACATAGGACTGTTTCGGTATCATGACCTTCCTTTCCGAAAAAGAAGTATCAACTTTGGTCCTTGTTTGGCTTCGTAATCGAGTAACAAATATAAAAAAAAAACATACAGTGGAAGTCAATCCTCCTATTTATAGAGTAGGTTAAACAGTTCTTTCAATTAGGAATTACTTACCTGGTAGATTGTTTCGTAATACTTTTCTTTCCTTAGAACTAAAGATTACTAAAATATTACTAAGATACTAACTTATAATACAAAATTGTGTTGTTAAACTTAGTTAAAATACACAATTTTCAATATAGTTAAATAGTTAAAAGACAAATTAAACAAAGTTTATCTAACCCCCAAATTAAGTAAATTATATAATACATGGAAATACTATTTTTGAATAATACCTATAGAAAAAGTTATTATCGTTCATGATATAGTTGCTTATAACAATTACGATATAAAAAAAAAATAAAGACCTTTATACAGATATAAAGGTTTTTAATAACTTTTTATGCTTGGTAGCCTGCCATGGTAGCTTGCCTGTTATACCATTTTAATACGAGTACCTACCTATCACGCACTATTTTTATTTTATTTTATGTGCTATATCAGCGAATAACGACTCGGCTTTCCGGATGTAAGTACTACCCTACCATCCTGACCAGAGCTGATAATATGATATATGACTGTCATGTCATATAATATGTAGACATGAATAGGTATGGTGCTGGATCCCTGCCCTAGACAAATTGCTGCACAAAACTGTACCTACCGTCGAATTTCTCCAAAATGAGTTCGACGAAGTTGACTTTTGAAAGGGTGAAGCAGAGCATTGCTCGTCTTCAATACTTAGATATATTCCAACTTAATTTGTTAATTAAAAACATAATAATTTATTTTGTACCCGTTTGTTTTGTGTTAATTTTGTAATCTTTTAGATTCCTTAAGTTTTTTGGAGTATTAATTTGTATTCACTAAATTTACCGACTGCATTTTCTTAGTCGATTGTTATTTTAAGTCATTTTATTGACCGTGCGTGCCTTCAAATTTAAAATGTTACTTGTATAGTGCCATCTAGCAGTGTTTAGTGAAATTTCGTTCTTAGTGAAACATTTACTTGTGTACATAATAATTATGTATTAATATGTAACTTATGTGGCTATTAGTTGCTAATAGTTTTATAGAGATGGCGCTATTCTTAAAACAATAGGATGATTATTATTATGGACCCTCGACTGAAAAACATGTGTTGTGTGAAAGGACATCAATGAGAGACCAACTTCCAAGCAGTTTGTCTTTATTTGAAGTAAAAGAGATGCTTTTGCTACGCTACGAATAGATTTTTGTGGGAATCTAGACCAGACGTTGCAGAACTCTGACAGTACTAATTAATAATTAATGACTATTTTTCCAATTAATAGGAAAACTGAGGTATAAAAAAACCTCAGTTTACCAAAGTAAATGTGAGATTTTAAAAGATTGAATTGTTGTTGTGTTGTTGTGTTGATTGAAGATGTATATTTTTTAATGTTCAACCATAAAACGTAAGATTTGAGAGATTTCATTTTTTATATTCATTTTTGTTTGGCAGTGCCACTATTATGCCACTCTTAAATATATTTTAGCAATGTACAGAATTTTGGCACCATCACAAAAGTAATTGTGTCGTAGATTATTGAATTTTGTGTTCACTTTGAGCAAAATTAGTCAATTTTTGTGTCATTTTGTACAATTTCGTTCACTGAGTGGGTCACAAATGTAATATTCATTAAGAAATTAATGTATCGTATATTTTCTCGTTGCCGCCAAACTTCATTGAAATATGAGGTAATGATGTCACCGTTTCACTCATGACCATCACATGACTTTCTTTGACGACTTATCACTAATTTTGAATAGCTAAAACCCGATCGTCTGAAATTGGGTAACTTGATGCAAATTTCAACATAACGAGAGTTTTGGCGCAATCGTGAATGAAGATGATTAATTATTGAATTTGGTGTAAATTATGAGTAAAATTAGTTAACCCTTAGCACCACTCGTTATTTCTGGCCACATTTATACACATGTAGGGAGCTAGATCCCTCATGCACTTTTTTTTTTCTTTTAAATGCATTTAAATATATTTTTAAATATTGTTATGGAACAACTAAAAGACATTATTAAGAACATGTAAACTTAGTTTTATTAAAATTTTAAACATAAATGTAAAATTTCTTACGTCTTATAAAAAATAAGTACTTTTTGGTAGCAATTACTTTAGAGTCTAATTTAGAGTCTTACTTGAATATAAAAAAATAAACTTAAAATTAAATATGTCTTATTTTCTTATCAGACACATAACTAAAAACGCAAAACAGGGATAAAACTTTCAATATCTTGTATAACATGCAAAATCACAATAAGTTTATTTGTCTATCAGTCTATATAAATTTTATAGGAACACTTTTAGTCTTATATATAAAATATAAACGGGGATATCTGTTTTTGGCATCAAAAGCGTTCGAGCTGCTGTCAGTCTGCTGATCTGTATTACACAGGTTATGATTTTCAAATTCATCTTCAAATTCACTTTCTGTGTCATAGTCATTTGCTTCTACGGGCTCCTCCACATCACTCAACTCTGATATTTGTTCAGGAAAAACATCCTTATTTTCACTTTTATTATTTCATTTAAAATGTGATCTACCTGTCCTGGAGACAAGTTTTTATTTGATTTTGCTTAAAAAAAAAAAAGATGAAAAGGTAATCTAAAAATTATACTTACATAACTACACTCGTGGGGGACCTACGTCCCTCAATCGCTCGTAACTAATCAACCACAGACGTTAGCAAGACAAACGTTCATTTTCCACGACCTCTCGGGCAGCAGTGAGAATACACGAAATTTCGAACGCGTAACTTTTAACGGACTGTACGTGCGGGACTGTACTCCCCCACGAATGGTGTTAAGGGTTAATTTAGATGGGAATTGGTTTGATTTTGTTCAGTGAAAGTGCACAAATGAAATAATCATGAAGAAATTAGTGTATCGTGAATTTCCTCGTTGCCGCTAAATCTCCCAAAGTGAGCTTGTGTAAAGTGACCGCCACTTTACTCAAGACCCTGACGTGACTTCGTAAATAGTGACTAAGGACTGTATAAGAATTAATTAATACAGAAGATGTGACAGCATGGCCTAATGGTCTTAGCCGGCTGAAGAAAGGGGCAAATTAACCTAAAAAAACCTGGCGCAGTTTAGCGCAACTTTCATATCAAAAAATAAAAAAAATAAGTTTGCTATGTTTTTTATTCGTCCAAATCATACTTACTTTCAAATTACACGGGTTATACTTTTTCAAGTAAACTTTATACAAATTAGGGTTTGCTATGTATCTATGGAAGTCCCGCCTCTTATTACGTAGTATTTATATACTCTTTGGGCTGACGGGAACGGTCGAAGAGGGAAGGCACGCTTTTCGGTGGTTTCCTTTGACGGTTTCCTCCAATCTTTAAGATAAAGATGTGTAATTTAATGTTAAAATGTATAATTTGTAAAATAATTAATTTGTAAACATTAATTAGTGATGTGTACATATGTGATACTGTAAATAAACTATACTAGTGTTACATTATAACTGTAGTGTTTTGTCACGATAGAAGAGGCAGAGGCCTGTACAAGAAAAAAGATTGAAGACAAAACTAGAAAAAAATGAAATATTATGATTTGAGTTTTTTTTACAAAATATAAAACTAACATAAAATATAGATAGAATAAAAGATACATAGCTGTGGAAGTGTTGGCGCCATAGTAAAAGAAGAAGATTTTGGTGTTTAAAATTTTAAATTTATTATGTATGTGTAAATAATCGTAATTCAAGGATGTGAATTATAAGAGAAATTAACGGAAAAACTTCAAGAAAGATTCAAGAAATTGTATTAGGTACATTTCTTGAATCTTACATAGGCGTATACTAAAGACGTATTCAAGGACTCAAATAACCTTTGACTTAGTGAAGGAAATGACTATTACAAAAAGGGGAAGACAATATAATTAAGAAACTGAAGAAATTAATTTAAAATAAACAATAAGAAAAATAATTTATTATTTCAGACGACGTGGCAGCATGGCCGGCCCTAGAAAGGGGCAAATTAACATAAAAAAATTAAAAAAAAACATAACCTACGAATTTCAAATACGCGAGACATAAACTAGTTATCAGGAACAAAATTTAATTCTGGAAAAAAACTTGTGAGATTCATTAGAAGCTTCGTTAATCTCATTTGGTCAAATTATCTCCCGCCGCGTCGGTCTCATAAACTAAGTTAAGTAAAATATTTGGTTTTTATTACCAAGGCATGATACTTATGCGGTCGTTTTTGGTAGGAAAATGTGTGAAATTTCAAATTTAATATCAAACTTCAAAGCGCCTGGAGCTTTGCAACCACTTCTACGGTATAAAAACATTCGCAAAACAAAATCTATCCTTCGGTAGTCGGAACAATAAAGTACCCAGCGGCCATGTGCGAGACGGACTTTGCCATGAACGGTTCTGTAGCAGCAATTATAACATAAAAGTTCTTTCAGTCAATTTGATTCACTATTTCTATAGTCTTGGACTTCACTTTTGCTAATTCCGTGGATACTGAATTCGTAATTAGTGATCCGCAAATAGTATCGATACCTGAGTAGTATCGATACTTTCGTTATGATACCAAGTATTTGAATACTCGATACTTGTTATTGCGATACCGAGCAGATATCGATACTTTTTGAGTTACTCAATACTTCGGGGCATGACTAGCCGATCTCTTTAGCCAATCTTTATCTGTGTCTGAATTTACATTACTTATGATGTACAACCACATAACATAACCACATATAAGCACGACTTCACCCATTTTTTTTATATGATATTGGAAGGCAAACAAGCAGACGGGTTTCCTGATGTTAAAGAATTCACGCCGCCAATGGACACCAAAGGTGGTAATGGTGCTTTGCCAACCTGAGCCAGGATGTTAGGCCTCGAGCAAAAGTAAGTTTACCGGCTACCTTACCCTCCGAACCGGAACACGTCATGATGTTATAGCGTCAGGAATAGATAAGGCGGTGGTACCAATCCAGGCGAGTCGCTGCTAAACTCTCCCAACTCGTCAATACAATAGAATCCGTCTAAACGGTTTTAACACAACATAAGCTAAGTTATGTGCTCCGTGACCTTTAATTTTTAAAAACAAATCAAAATTGACCTCCCGAACCCGTCAACCCGTTGACACGTCCTATCGGAGTCTCCAGATCAAATAACTGTGTCAAACGCTAGACTCTTCCCCAACCCGAACACAAACTCACAAGACATAACACTTCACCGTCACCGGGCGCAAAGTCTTATTTGCGCCCGGTGCCTAACGTCGAGCAACGAGCCGCCACAACTCCTCCATCAAGTCCACCATCAATTCCATCAAGTAACCAGAACGCAGCACCAAGTCGATGTACGATGTCGGCGAGGTTGGCAACACATTAGTAATTCCTAAAAAAAATGAATCAATAGGATTCCCGTGAAGCGAAATTTAATTTGCGTGTAGGAAAGCCCATATTCTATAACAATTGAGTCTGGGTCCTACACGGGTCACAATTTGTTTGAAAATGAAACAATAATTGTTTCAAATTAAAACTTGATTGAAAGAAAATAAATATTTCAAGTCACGTTACATATATCTTTTTAAATGCTAAAAGATTGGAAATACAGCTAGTCAAAACTTTAAGTCGTAATTCCAAATTTGGTAAAGATCCACATTTAACAGTGGTTCTAACTATCTTAATGATGATTAAGATACGCCTTATAGTGACTGTAAGGCATTGGTTCTCAAACCTACAATCTCTGTACATGCTAATGTTTGTTATATATATTTTAAAATGGTCAAAAAATATAAAAACTTTGATTCATTTAGTAACCTATTCTAATTTTATTGTTCTGAAATAATTCACGTTTAATATTGTGCATCCGTATTTTTTTTAATAATAAAGAAAACTTTAATTTCAAAATTTATCATTTTTAACTAACTTATCGATTCGTATCCAAAGCAGAACTGTTTTTGTTTACTTTTTACATTACCTTGGACTATTTGTGTATTGTTTTTGTATTTGTAAAAATAAATGGTTTAGCGTCTACTTTAATCTGAAAATTTATTTTATTAATGCAGTTTTTTTTGGCATATTTTTAAACATTTGTTTTTTTTGTATATTTTTTTTTCTGTGTTGAACTTTTTGGGTTTGGCTGATATAACTCAGTAGCAGAACTAATAGCTCGGAGTAGGAAGCGTAAAATAAATGTATTTTTAAATACATGATTATCGATAAAATTTAATAAAGAATGTCAGTATTTATAATTGGCAATAAGCCATTTAAAACTTATTTATATTAAATCGATAAAGTATGCATACGTTTACAAACATCAAAACTAAAGCAGAATTGAGCATTTCCTTAAATTAGTGTTTAGAAACACATTTACCAAATTTTAATTAATGATACTATACTTAGATTACTTATTAACTTGTCAAGTGGCGGGGATACAAGAATGACACTTTGAGGATCACTGTATAAATGCGTAAACTTACTAACTAGTTTTATGACAACTTTTGTGACCCCACGTTAGTTTAACTATATACCCTGAAACCATTAACCTTATCAGTCAATTAACTTGGTCCGCTAACTGGTGTCATGGTGAAATAGCTAATAAAATAACCTTTTAGGGTAATTATGGTGGTTGACATTGGTGTAAAATTGCTGGATATGCTTCTGATGTGATTGGTATTACTTCATCATCATCATCATCATCAGAGTATCGAGTGCTAAATCTCATCGATGTTGACACCTCTGGCTTCTTCCACATTTATTAACTTTTTTCATACAAACACGCCGGTTTCGGAGACTCTTGACACCACTCTTGGATAATACCAGAGCAATTTTATCGTAGAATGTCAACCTCGGTCTCCTCGGATACCCACATTCTTCGACATTCTCAGTGAACGAACCAGTGTAGGATGCCTTTTTTCATTTTGACACCAAAAAATATTTCTATCCGACTTTATCTCTGATCTCACTAGATCTCACATGAATTCGGTCAGCGAGTGTTACATCACAGCTCTCATTTCGATGGCATTTATTCTACTCTCATGCTTTTTCTGACATACCTAACTCTCACTTCCATACAACAACGTTGGAATAAACACAGAATTACGCAAAACGAGTCTGGCCTTTTGACTCAAATCCTCGCTTTGAAATATCTATACTTAATTAAATAATTCATACTGTTCCCTGTACACACTGTCTTTTCTACATCCACGGTGTACCTTCCATCCCTGCTAAAAGTACAATGAAGATATACATTTTTGTTCACTTGTTCCAGCACTACATCACCAGCTATAACTCTTACATCCGTTCTGGCTCCATATCTTTCAAATGCTATTATTTTGGTTTTCTTCGCGTTCAAATATACGCCTCTATCTTTACAATCACCTTTCATAACTGTGACCAGTTTTTGTAGCTTAGATAATGTAGAGCCCAAAAGTACAGCATCGTCTTCATAAAGCAGATGGTATTTTTAAATATTCTTTTGTTACTTTTAATTATATGATTTTTTTTTGTATTTCGCCTAAAATCACCATAAATCAATGTCACAGCCCCTTTATTTGTTTTAATGTTATTTGTATTTTCAAAAATACTTACATAAGATACCTATATCATATACAGAGGACCCACGTACAAATGTTTTCATTTCCAGTTTTCTTATCTCAATGTATGTTGTACAGTGAATAGGTAAAATGACTACGCATTAATTTCTTAAATACGGCGTCATTGTAATTTAATTAAAAATGCTTTAATTAAACATATGTTAAAGTTCATCTATTTACCCTTAACTTAAGTTATGAAAACCAATTAGGCTGTTTTTGAAATTATAATAAAATTTAATGCGAGTATTAGTTGAAACCCAAGCAAGGTAGCTTTTAACCGACTTAAAAAGAAGGTAACGTGTTCGACTCCTACATCGTTTTACGTTTGTTAATCGATTTCTATGTAATTTCCAAACCAATTCGAAAAAAAAGCTTGATTTTTTTAAAATAGGGACCTTTTGAGGTGGTCCTATTTTCACGAACTCTGGATCTAATGAGAGATTCCCCTCCCAGGGAAATAAATAAAACACTTAAGTTTTGTGTACGTAGATGTTTTACTTATTGAAAACCGACGGCCACGTTGGTCGAGTGGCTAGCGTATACGCTCGACTCCACCAACCAAGCGAGGCGCAGGTTTGGTTCCCGTCGGGGGCAGACGCTTGTGTGACGAATATTTAGACGTCTGTATTTTCGGGTCTGGGTGTTTATTTAGTTTATTCTGGTATCTATATAAGTATTTAAATGTATTAGTATCCTTGACTGACATCAAGCATATGGTGATGACAAGCATATGATTTGCTTACTTTGAGGTTAGATTAATTTGTGTAATTTGTCCAGAGATATTACAATAGCCAGGAAATGAAGACCATATTTAGCAGTTTCGATTGCAAAAAACATATGGCGATAATGGAGTTTGTGGTTACGACGAGTACCTACTACGGAGATATTGTGAGTACCTTGGTCGTATCAAGTTCAAAAACTTCTCAAAAAACTGCCCGTTGTAGAGTCTCATCTGACTAAAATCAAGTTTAAATTCTAACTTCACAATATTTTTCAATAAACCAAGTAGAACATTTTCGTTGAAAGGAAATCTTCTACATTAGGGTATTCTAGTTCACAAATGAGAGTACTTAATAAGAGGTCAAATAAATTCCTAAAATCTGAAGCCTGATAGCATATGATAACACAACACAATTGATCTACGAAAATCTCAGTGATTTCCAGTGTAACCATAATAAAAGATTCGCCCAATCTATATGTCGTCGGCTTATTGCGAGAAGTCAGTATGTGACATATTCATTATTCCAAGATAAACGGTAATTTCGGATTAGTTAGTAGTTATGTTACTTTGTCCATATTATTCTATATAGCAAGCTGCGTAACGAATAAAGTAAATTAGTTAGATATTAGTCAATTTTGCAGTTATTAGGTTCTTGCAATAAGCCGACGATATGTAAAATGAATTCCTCTTTCGCGTGGTCATATAACGCCTGAAAAAAAGAACCAATTTTGCGTTTTTTTTTTGTTTTATTTCATACCATGAGAAGGTTCTTATGAAAAGAAAAACCGGAAAATTGCCAGGAAAATGGTAAAAATCAAATCTTTAATCCATACAAACTGTGAGTGTTTGTTAATGACGAGCGATACGAAGTACTCGGGTTTGGCTGGTAATTGCACAAAAATGAATCTTCATTTCACATGGTCATCGGTCATTTCATCACGCCAGAACGAATAAATCAAATTTTGCTAATTATTTTCTTGTTATGTTGGTTATAATTATTGTCAGAAGAAGGTTTTTATGAAGAGAAAACTGGGAAAATTGCACGGAAATTGAAAAAAAAATACAAAAAAATATCCCCTAAGAGGTAGGCAGAGGCACAACCAGATCACCCACGATTAGCCGAAGATACTAAGTCCTACAATGTGATAGGTGGCAAGGCTAAGGGATTCGGACCCGGGACCTCATGCAGTCACGACCAAAAACTGAAGCGCTAGACCACAGAGGCGATACTTTATTTTTTCCATATACGAAGCGATACAAAGATGTAGGTAAATGCACAACCAAGGCACCCATAATTAGCCGAAGACACTAAGGCCCACAATGTGATTGGTAGCAAGCCAATCGGGGACGTAGCCAATTCAACTTTAATTTTTTTAAGAAAATTTGAAAACACAGAATTTCCTTGCTCTTTATTGCCCAACCCGGGGACCGAATCCGGGACGTCAAGATGTTAAGTCCGACATCGGACCGCTAGACCACAGAGGCAAATTAAATTAGGCAACCGCTTTCATTGATTCAGCATTTTATTATCCAATTATTTTAATTTAATCAAGTCTAGCCCAACGCCGGACTGCTAGACCACAGACGCGATAATATAGTATAGTCAGTATCTAAAGTTTAAAAAGGCGGAAATAATGTAATCTACTCGTATGTAGGAAAGTAACTAACTTTTTCCCCGTGTTGGTCCCGGCTTCCTTGCAGAATAGACCACCTGCCTTCCTGCCAGGCAGTTCTTAAAAGCCGAGCATTTGCTTACCGTCACTATCACTGTTACATCCTACTAGGTGTTAGAGTTTCGCCCGACTCGACTCGCCCGGATAGCACTGTATTCATAACGTTGACGTGTTCTGGTTGGGAGGGTAAGGTAGCCTTAAGTATTCCACTTACTTTTGCTTGAGGCCTAACATCGCGGCCTCAGGTTGGCAACGCACCATCATCACCTTTGGTGTCTATAGGCGGTGTGACTTTCTTACCATCAGGATATCTGTCTGCTTGTTTGCCTTCCAATATCATAAAAAAGCATAACAAAATTCTATTTTAATACTGCAAAATGGAGAATGAAAGCATCATGACATGAATTTGGTGTTAACTAGATATTATATCCGGTTACAACAAAAGTTTTACGTATAACAAGCTGCTGACAACGTTGGAAAATTAAAAGCTGCACTCCCAATTTTACATTAGATAGCAGTGTTCAGATAGAAATTGTTTTAGTTAGTGGATTTTGGCTTCTAAACGAAGATTGCAGGAACGCAGGGAAACGGAAAAAAAAAACAATTTCAATGTTAGGACTTTTAGTAAACAATTATTGGAACGAAGTTCCTTATTGCGCGTTGTTAAAGGAGGCTAGACGGAAAAAATTCTTACGAAAAGTTGTCACGACATTTTATGCTATAGTATGCTATTGTAAGCTTTGCAGATTGCACATGTTTGTTTTTTTTTATTTTTTTTCATGTTTCTCTGTCTGTCTCTCTCTATTTATTTTTTTTATTATTTTTTATTGTTATTTTATATTTTTTTTATTTTTTTTCTTGTTTCTATGTATATCTCTCTCCATAAGAGAGATAGAGATAGAGATTACTAGAGATTGATAGAGATTGATTGAGAGAGGGGGGGAGAGAACTTCGTTCCATCCGGGTGTCCCTTGACACCTCTAAACTTTTTTTAAACGTAGCAATACTGCGATAATTTAACAGCAGTAAACTGCAAAAGACCGACTTCGATTTTAATGTTATGTCATCAAAGTACTTACAAAATTGAGTAGGTACCTACTTTCATTGCTTTCCCTGATTATAAAATCCAAACTTGACGGCAATAAGACCACCTCAAAATTAGGTATGAACATTCAAATACAAAAAATCAAAATTTTATTCGTTCCTGTATCGGATTTGTTCAATCGACATACAACCTCTTTCTTTTTTAAAATTTCACTAAAATATCATCTCAAATTACCATGTTGCAATATTATAGTTATTTTTTCAAAAGGTAGGTTACAATTTTGAGGTGGTTGCATATAAATTTGTTTACGATTCAACTAATGGGTTTTTAGTAATCTTTATATTTAAAAATGAATCCACGACAAAAGAAAGTCTGCCAATAATTAATCAATTTTGATTATAATTTCATGGAAAAGTGAGTTTCATGAACCTGATGTGGTTCTATATTAATTTTATTATGATCTGACATTATATGCACATTTTTCATCTATTTTGACAAAAGTACCAATTGAGTCAGTAGTTTTTGGAGTTTTACAGCATCTGAAATATTATCACTAACGTGGCCCTGACTACGTTTTTAGGTATTATTAGTTTGACCGCCTCGTTGGTCGAGTGGCTAGCTTACACGCCCAACTACCATTTACATGGTGGCTGGTGATTGCCGTGGTTTCTTGAATATTATGTCTAGTCACACCTGCCATGTTAAAACAAATCGATTCACGTAAAAATCATCAAAATCGGTCAACGCGTTTGGTCTCTATAGTTTATAACGACACATAGGGTGAAACATGCTCTTACATTGACTTTTAAACACATTACACTCATTTGCGTAGTACAATCGGGTAAAAACTTTTAAATTTAATTTCAAGTTATGATCTTAATAAAGCTCCAATAAGTTGAAACAAGCTTATAGGCACTTAGCGAAAAGCTGAAAGGGGTTTCCTGAAAATTGTTAAATCTATAGACGTAAAGGAAAAAATAAAATGTATTAATATGTTACTAATAAGTAAGTATCTTCAATCTCATGTCCCTGAAAATGTAAAAGCCATAACCAAAGCAACTGCGACTAGCCCAAGACACTTAGGGATCACTATCAAAAACATCAAATAACATTTAATCTATCATTATAACACAATTTTGTATTGAAAACGTCGACTTAATAACTGATTAAAAAGCAATGAAGTTTCTGTCCCACAATGTAATAGTCGGCCAGTGTATCGCATACTAAGCATATATTCTATTGTTATTTTAATGTTAACATGTCAATAATTGCAAATACAATTCTGTCTTATCTCTAACATATGATTTTTTTTTACTAAAACAAAATGAAGTTCCACCAAATGCCGCCATTAAAAAGTGCAAACTTTTTTGCGCTCTGTGGTGCAAAAATAAGTATATTTGTTGCTTAGCAGTAATTTAAAGAGTACTATAACATTTTACAGCGATATAAAACTGTCATATAAAAAGTAAAATTGACTCTGTGCTATCTGCTATGTTACAACTATATCAACAAAAAACAATATAAACAAAATGGAATTGGTGTCGTTAAAGCACAGTCAAAGAATATGGATATTATTTATCTAGAAGAGGCAAAAAATTTTTAACAATGTTTTTGTATAAGGGCATTTTTTGTATGAGCGTACAGCGAACAAACACGGCTATCCTGATGGTTAGTGACAACCGTGGCCTATAGACACCACAGTTTTTACAGGTGCGTAGCGTTTCTGAAGGGATGATGGAAGGCCTATTGTGCAAGTTTATCGGCTGTTCTAGTCTCCATACCGGAACATGACAGACTTATTATGGTGGCAGGAATAGGTTTGCTAGTATGGCTTGCCGAGCAATTTACTACGTAGCAATTTACCATCAGTGAAACTTAAAGACTTTAGTACCAATGAATTTGCTTTATTACCAACTTTAGTACCAACATATTTTGAACTTTGTGAGATACAATAAAAAAAAGCATCTTCACGCCCATATCCCCGAAGGGGAGGCAGAGGCACAACCAGAGCACCCACGACTAGCCGAAGATACTAAGTCCAACAATGTAATAGATGGCAAACCTATCGACAACCGGGCACATTTCCAATCCCGAGCAATATTTTTTTTATTAGAAAATTGGAAAAACCCAATTTTTAAAGATACAATAAATTCAACTAATTTTTTTTTGATTGCTTGCAGAACTTTGGTTTAATTTAGTGAAGCCATCATCACCTCAGTGATATAACAAATTGATTTTTAGAATATTATATATTTTTATTTAGAATAGTTAATTAACCTAGATAAATCTTAAAATGACTCGCCTGTAGTATAGTCGAGTTATGTTTTACTGTTTCAAAATATCAGGGCTTGCGTTTGTAGTGTTCCAGTTTAGAAGATAAATTTTATGTTTTATTCTAATAAATTAATAATTAATATTTCGCCTACAAAAATCATACTTTTATTTAGTAATTGCTTAGATTTAGACTTTTTTTTAGATAAAAAAGACAGGTTGCACTCCGGGAGTGCCGGCAGAAGAGAAAACTTGAATAGTAAGGTTTGCATTTTTGATATTTTGGAATAGTTAGGGAATAATTCTGCAAGAATTGCTTTAATTATCATTACGAAAGTACTAACATTTGTGCACAAATATTATTTTCATATCAATAACCTGCGTTTGGCTTGACAAAAACTCGTTAAAGTTAGACCACGTGACAGCCAGGAGCACCGTCATATTATCTGTACAACGAACATTGCTCGTCTACACATAAAGCTTATTTTCAAAATGGAACAAATAGAGCAATGCTTGTTGATATTATACATAATACCTGCTATCTGTGAGAATGTAATGGTAGGTACTCGTATATTGCAGCGTATTATCCATTGCGCATCTTATACTCTTCGGAAATATCTAAACAATACCAAAACAGCAATGAATTTACGTTTTATTTTAGATCTCGCGCCGTCTTATTCGCGCATGCGTAGTGCGCCGTCTTACGTTCTGACGATCTGACGCGAGTTTAGAAGTTTTTACCCATTCCAAAAAAAGTGCGCAATGCCGATAAAGAAGTTTTCACTTCAAAAAATGACACTTGATACTTTCTGTCTCTAGGTATATGGCGGTACAATTGTAAAGATATAGGTATACGTATGTAAAAAAATATATCATAATCTCTTTTGAGTTTTTCAAAAACTTTATCCTACCGGTGCATTTTAGATTTCATGCTTCAAAATTGTTATTAAGAGGTAGGTCTTCGTTTAAAGTTGGTATATCTTATATTAATACTATCTTTAAACGATTTAAAAATATGTGGTCATCATCATCATCATCAGCCGGAGGATATCCACTGCTTGTCATAGGCCTCCCCCAAAGAGCGCCACAAGTCACGGTCACCAGCCGTTTGTAACCAGCGACTTCCCGCGACTTCCGACAGTCCACCGGGTGGGAGATCGTCCAACACTACGTCCTCCCGTGCGGGGCCGCCACCCGAGAACCTTTCTTCCCCATCGGTTGTCGGTTCTGCGAGCAATGTGGCCTGCCCATTGCTACTTCAGCTTGCTGACTTCTTGAACTATGTCGGTTACTCTCGTTCTCTTGCGGATCACCGAATTACGGATCATATCTCGCTAAGAATCACCGAGCATCTCCATAGCACGCTGAGCGACTCTGAGCTTATATTTTAAGAGGCCCACACTTAACGGCCAATTCTCACTTCTATATTATGTCATCACCTATAACACACATTGGTTGGTCGCAGTCGGTAGTGCTTAATTTTGTATTATTTGGCAATTTATTATTTTTCTATATAGACATTATAGACATATTATGTAATGTAACGTGTAGCGTTTAACCTTTAAAAAACAACTGCCATTTCTTGATATTTATGTCCACGAGAACTCGTTAAGCATTCTCTTCACGAGCGGAACTTTTGCTCGTATCGCAATATGTCTATGTTATGGAGACGACGTGTATCATGTTTCATTTTTCTCGAATATATTTTGTTTAAGTGTACGCGTGAATTTCGACACCCCTATTAAAGTTTATGTGAATATTCTGTCGTGTGTGTAGATTTTTAATCTACACGCTTTCTTTGATTGTAAAAATTCAACCTTTTTTATTTATTCTTTTGTTAATACTTGTTTCATGTTTGTACATCTTAATCATAACAACAATATGACAGCATTGTTTGGCAGACTACTTTTTTTATTTATGATATTGGGAACAAGCTGATGGATTTCTTGATTGTAAGAAATTCACGCCACCTGAAGATACCTGAGATAGTAATGATGCGTTGCCAACCCGAAGCTGGGATGTTACGCCACGAGCAAAAGTAAGTTTACCAGCTACCTTAATAATAAAATTAAAAATAAATGAAAAATGTTATCATTGTACGTACAGGCGCGTACGCTGCGTATGTATCCCTGCTAAAATAGTTGTAATGTATTTCCATTTATTAAAAAAAAATACCGATGCGAAAAAAACAGAGCTACTACATATAAAGGGTTTACTAGAATTACCCAATTTTGTCTGTAAAATATATACTTTAACAGAAACTAATTTAGTTAATTCTTTACAGATACGGGAACATCAAAAAGTAGGTGTTTTGTGAAAGTCTACAATTTTTTTATATCGAGCTAAATTTATTTAGTTATGTTTCAGTTTCTTAACTTCAAACTATTAGCACACCTAAAAAGTTACTTTTAAATATTCGTGAGAAAGATTCAGCATATTTGGGGCCTATACCGTCACCGTCCCGCACAAGTTGGTAAACTTAAGAATTGCATTGCATTAAAAAGGAAGTAACAAACTGTTCCCTGTTTTCCTCCAAGCCGGCGATATGTATTAGTGAAGTAACGAATATTCGCATTCGCATTCGCGAATATTCGCATATGTTTTACCATTCGAATTCGTATTCGTATGAAACGATGCGACCGTTGTTAGCGAATGTATTTGATAAACTAAAAGTCTACATAAAGAGACAGATATGAAATATGTTTTACAACACTTGGAATTGAGAAATACAGTAATAATAAATCAAAACGGAAGTGAGCATTTTATAATCAAATTTATTGTCTCAGTTCACGTTGGCCCTCGGCTATATTCGCTTCAAACATGGCTAACACAATATGTCAAGCCCGAAAGACATTTTGTCAACAGTTTGTTGAAAATCAAGATTCGTATTCGCGAATATTGGAGATGAATATTTGCAAATGCGAATGTGACAATGCCGACATTCGTGACATCACTGATATGAATGAACTAAATATCCCCGTATAAAAATACTAGCTGTTACCCGCGTCTTCGCCTGCGTATTCCACTAATTTAATATTTTACTCTGCAAAACTGCCCGTTAAAGTTTTAAGATAAAAAGTAGCCTACGTCCTTTTTCAAAGCTTAATTTTTTTTAAATATTAAAATCTTTTCAGCAATTTGTCGTTAAAACGGAACATACACTTTCTATTTTCTAATTTCATCTGTGATAAAAAGTAGGAATACGTTATTGTCTTTACAGTTTTATCTGCACATCGGCAAATCCTGTGAAATTCAACTGTATCCCAAGTTATAGGAACCTCTAACAGAAGATTTTTTGTGAAATTTTAGACATATACATCGTCTCTGTGGTTTAACCGTCCGGCATCAGACATGACTTCTTGAGATCCTAGGTTCGATTTCCGGGCCGGGCAACAAAAAAAAAAGTAAAGTATCTTCACGCCCATATCCCCGAAGAGGTAGGCAGAGGTACAACCAAGGCACCCACGACTAGCCGAAGATACTAAGTCCCACAATGTGATAGGTGGCAAGCCTATCGCCAACCGGGCACAATTCCAATCCCGACCAACATTTTTTTTATTAGAAAATTAGAAAAATCCAATTTTCTTTTTTGTTGGCCGACCCGGGATTCGAACCCGAGACCTCGTGCAGTCAAGTCCAACACCCAACATGTTAAGTTTCAATTTTTTACCCAAAGTAACGTTGCTACTTGCCCGGGACTGGATAAGTGCTCGGTTGGCTAAAGGATTGCCACCTATCATATTGTGGGACTTAATGTCTTCGGCTATGCTCTGGTTATGCAGTTAGGCAGAACTAACCCTTTCGGGATATCTTCGGAAACTCACATTTAGAAATAAAATAGGAACGAAATTTTCAGCTTTGAATGTTGCAGAAAAATAATTCAGCCCAAAATTACCAACAATGGTAATTTCATATTAAAAGAACGCGATTTTCCAAGGGAAGAGCTGCATGAGCGGTTACTCTTGGTGTGGGGTACATGAAAATTAAAGATTTTAAGGAGAAAGAAAGTTTTTATATTATGTTCCGACACAACATCAAGCTCATTTTCATTCTATGTTTCATTGCTGCTCAAAAGTCGCAGCCATTTTGCAGTGGCATACTGCCGAGAAAGTCGTAATTTTTATCTCAGCCTTTTCATTATTCACGCAATATATTATTGTTTACTCAAGAATGTAATTAAATTGGAAAAATAATTACAATAACATTGAAATTAAAATAAAAATATCGCCTATCTACGATATAATAAGTACCCTAAAATACTACAAAATCAAAATATAATATATCTATTAAGATATAGAAATTAACAAACATAAGTTAACTAAAACAAAACTTATTCATCTAAAAAGTATTATACATTCTGAAAAGAACAAATTCAAAAAGTAGCTCAATGCCTACAACCGTTCCGTAAGGAGCCGACCACGCGTCTAGGCCATGAGGTCTACAAGTTACAAAATCTTATTATTATTATTTATGACTGTAGTGTTCTTTGGCCGGGCAGCATAGTACCTATCTTGTAGAGCTAACAGGGACCACCGGGACTGCTTTCCTTTGCTTTTAATTTTAAGAGATCACAATGCTGAGATTTTTATTCATTTGTCCAAGGAAGATTTTAATACTGTAACGTATGGTTATAATCGATTGCTGTATTAACAAAAACATTCCTATTAAACCTACTGAAAATGCTTCTACGTTGAGCTTGACGTTGAGCGTTAGCTGATCTTTTCTTCTGCATCTGTGTAAATGTCTCCAAATCCCTCAAGGATGCTTGACGGTCAGCCTATTCCGCAAGTCTCTCTTGCGTCTGAGTAAAGGTTTCCAATTCCCTCAATCGTCTTCTGCTAGTCCTTTATGTTTACTCTCCGGCTCCTTAACTACCCCTATATTCATTTTCGTTCAGATTAGTCAGAACAAACAAAAAAATTAACTTTCGGATTTATAATATTACAGTGGGATAGTGGGAAGTGTCTATCGCTCGTGCGTTCATCATCAGAACTTCTAATCTACATAATAAATACCTACCGAACTAACTAAAATATATCAACTGAAATATTCAGATTCTTGAAGAATTGGTACTTTTTGTAGGTGAGCTGATGATTTAAAGCTTCCATTATCAGCACAGCGTCATGAAGTGACCATTGTCGAATGCTAGCAAGTGTTTATAGTCCACGAAAACCCTTTTCTTGCCAACATTTATTTTAGAGTTTCCCTCGATTTACCCATGATCTCATCATCAGATCCTGACCTGGTGACCATGGGACCACCTCTGAAGCATACCTTTTCAAACAAAAAATCAATTTTTCAAATCAGTCCAGGGGCCTTTGAGTAATCTTGTAACATACAAAAAAACTATACAGATGAATTGATACCCTCCACCGCTTTGAAGTCGGTTAAAAAGTATCCTTTGTTACTCTCCGACTCTTAAACTACCCCTATACCAATTTTCGTTCAGATCGGTCCAGGGAGGAGGGGGGGTGGGATATCTTATTATTATCTTAATATATATAAATTACGTGTCACGTTGTTTGCCCGCGATGGACTCCTAAACTACTCAACCGATTTGAATCAAATTTGCAAACCGTGTGCAGTTTGATCCAACTTGAAAGATAGGATAGCTGACATCTCAATTTATAATAAAAAAAATTAACATCCGAGCGAAGCCGGAATATGCAGCTAGTATATCTATAAATTACGTGTCACGTTGTTTGTCCGCGATGGACTCCTAAACTACTTAACCGATTTCAATCAAATTTGTACACCGTGTGCAGTTTCATCCAACTTGACAGATAGGATAGATTACATCCCAATTTTTGTTCAAAAAAATTACCATCCGTGCTAAAACGAAACAGACAGATAGTTACTTATATATGTTAAATAGCAAAAACGTTCAAAATTCTTTATGCTATTACAGTTTGCAGCTTCAAAGATTCAATCACAAGTAGGGCCATAAAACCGGCGTCCCAATCGTATAGGATACGGACTGTCTGGTGTACGTGAAACTATTACTTGTACGTGATACTTTTACGCTTTTCCAAGTCTTGGATAATTTTTCAGATAGTGCTTTTATGAATACTTTTTTGCTATTAAACATGTCTCATGTTGCTGTGTAAATTCGTAATAAACTACGGAAATACTGAAACGATTTTAATGAAACCAAAAAATAACCATTTTTATCATAAGTTGATAGTTGGTACAAATTGGAAAAAAATGTGGATTTACTGAGGCGTCTTTATGGATATCTTAAAACAACCTAAATCAGTTTATTAAATATACATCATACGAATCCGAGCTATTTTTATATTTACCTATTTTTATATATAGCTAGTTCTTTCTTTAGGTTTTGGCCTATACGTTAGTATTTTGCCATTAGTCAAGTATAAATTTGCATTAAATTTTATATAAATTTTATATACATTTTAATCAATTATAATTAGTCATTAGTCATAAGTCGTCAGTAAGTCATGTCAGTGTCTTGAGTAAAGCGGTGGTTTCGTTACTCAAGCTCGTCTATGAGATTTGGCAGCAGCTAGGAAATTCACGATACACTAATTTCTTCATGATTATTTCATTTGTGCACTTGCACTGAACAAAATTAAAGTAATTCCCGCCTAAATTAACTAATTTTATTCTTAATTTACAGTAAATTCAATAATTGTGAAAAAATTACGACCATCTTCATTCACGATGGCGCCAAAACTCATATAGCTAGTTATTGATAACTTATACATATTAGTTATTTACTAGGGTCGGAACTTTGACACATTCACATAAAGAACTTATTTTTTTTATATTTTTTATGATATTAGAAGGCAAACAAGCAGTTGTATTTCCTGATGGTAAGAAATTTGTGCCGTCTAGAGATACCAAAGGCGGTAATGACATCATTACTAATGATGCGTTGCCAACCTGAGGCTGGAATGTTAGGTTTCGAGCAAAAGTATATTTACCGGCTACCTTACCCTCCGAACCAGAACAAGTCAAAGGAAAGCGCCGACGTTATGGCGGCAGGAATAGGTAGGACGGTGGCACCAATCCGGGAGAGTCGCTGCGAAACTCTACCACCACGTCAGATGTCACGGTGTTAGTGACGGTAAGCATATGCTCGCCTTTTACGAGCTGCGTGGCAGGAAGACAGATGACAGAACGTGTGTAAATAAGAACAGTTTAAACTTTAACAAATCGGTATAATTATCATAATAATACGTAAAAACCTAATATATTGTATGTCGACAATTCACATACTTGTTTATTTAAGTGGTTACGAAGTTTGGCACGAGATACTCATACCTATAGATTTACCTATAGATGGTCAGAAGTAGCATTTCACCCCTAGGCTCAATTCATATTTTTATCACCTTATTTTATTTTTTTGTTATAAACTCTAACCTCTACGCAGTTAGATAGGATGATAGCTAATATTTACTTCAAGCTACCGATTTAAAGAAATCGGTAGCTTGAAGTAAATATTAATATAAATCAAATCTATGAAGATAGTAATGTCAGAGTTGGCTCTAAGACTAAGAACTTATGGCGCAGTTTTTAAACGCGCACGCGGCGGTCGCAAACTGCGGGATTATTTCAAAACTCACGAGACCGCTAACTTGTGCGGTCACAAAGCGGTTGGGGTTGAAATCATCGCTCGCAAACTTTTACGATTCTACGGGCAGGCGACCGCTGCACCGCTGAACCGCAAACAACCGCGATCGTTGCGGTCGCATGTGAAATGTGTTCTTACTTTTTGCATATAAATCCACATTCTACAGAAACTGCGAACCGTAACCGCCGCGAGCGCGAGCAAAAACCGCTCCGTCACTTTTTAGGCTAATAGTTCGTTTTAAACTTTAAACACAGCACACGCTGGACATAGTTTGTTTCTTCTAAAGTTTTTAAGATCATTTGCACTTTTATTTTTATTAATCAATTTTCAATTTGAGACAATCACAAACAGTTACTATAAATATGACAAAATAATTACAAAAACGAGCAATAAAGTATTCCATAGAGAATTGTACCACTAGTAAGTTTCTCTGCATATTTTATAGTGCAGCAATTCAAATATTTATTACACTTTTACAGTTTTCTAGTTCCAAAAATTCAATCTCAACTAGGGCCATAAAACCAGCGTCACCCCGATCGCTTAGAACATGAACTGTCTGGCGTACGTGGAGCTTATAAGGACGTGATATTTTTACGCTATTCTAAGAATTGAATATTTTTTGTATCGGTATCAAGTTGACGGGTCGGATGATTGAAAAAAAAACGACGGGTTGCACTCCAAAAGTGGCGGCAGAAGACAAAACTTTAACATTAACGTTGTGAATTTTTGATATTTTGAAATGGTAAGAGAATAATTTTGCACGAATTGCTTTAATTATCAGTATGAAATTACAGTACAATATTTACCATATGCCAAATATGGTAGAATACAATATTTATTTATTGCGCTATCGTACACAAACATTCGCGCAAGTGCCCTGCGCCGTCTTACGAATTTTCGATCAGGTCATGTGTCCTGACGCAAGTTTAGAAGTTTTTAGCCATTCCAAAAAAAGTGCGCAACGTCGCTAAAGAAGTTTTCACTTCAAAAAGTCTTCTGTAGATATTAAATAGTAGTAACATTAACGTGAGATGTTGATCCTTTTGCGTATTGTGTTAACTTGATGCTTTACAAAGTAGCTCGACACGTCATTGGTCAATACTGACGTAAAAACGGCGGGAAAAAAAGCAGTTTTCTCGTACGTGTCTTTGCCTCAAGATTTTTTTAATTTGAAAGCATAAGTAGTTTAGGCTCGTTTTAAGTTTGTGGCCATCGAAATGACTAGTGGTAAAGTGCTCTGCAGCAACTTGCCGTGTAGGGTTCTACCACCTTACCTATTCCTGCCGTTGTAGTGACTCTGTCATGTTCCGGCCTGGAGAGTAGGGTCGCCGGTAGACTTGCACAATAGGCCTAACATCAAGGCCCCAGCACAGCGACGCACTTGTAATATCAATGGTCTGTATAGGTCATGGTTATCTTTAGCTATCAGGAGAGCCGTGTGCTTGTATCTCTCACACAAAAAAGTCCATTATCGTTGAGTGATTTAACAAATGCATAATTTTAATAAGTATCTTTACGCACGTATCCTCCTAACGGTAGGCAGAGGTACATAAGCGAAAAAATAGTAAGTAAATTTATTCGATTAAATTATTGCAGTTACTAGCTTCCAGTTCAGCTTCAGTTATTAGAATCGTTGACTAACCTTCATAAATAAGCATTTGCTTATTTTGGGGTGAGATTTAATTCGTGTAACCAGTCCAGGAATATTCATTTATTTTTTATTGGTTTTTTACTTGTTAGTATCCAATACTAAGAACATATATTACGATAACTACAAATTACAGAACAATAAAAATGTGTGGGTACTCAGAATTGTGTATCTATAGGACATAACTACCCGCGTTAACGGGTTAGAAAGGAATTAAAAATTTCGCCACGGGACTTGAATCCTCAGTAGCTCAATTAGTTAGAGCATTCGTCGGCTTGAGACGAAAGGTTACAGGTTCAAATCCTGTCTGGGGCGAAATTTTTTTCTTTCTTTAAAATTTATAGACAATAAAAATAAATCAACTAAATTAATCAATGATACATTAAGGCGGTCTTATTGCCAAGCCTCTTCTAGCCGACCTTTTTGCATACAATAATAGTAAGTGTAGTAAAAAAAAACATCCCAAATAACAACAGCGTATTTTTTAAATTGTTATTGTTTCGTCAATGCAACGGGTTGTGAAATTGAATTAAATGTTATATTACGTACCCTTTGTCACAAACGCTACGTCAAACCAAAACTAAAAATAATTAAATAAGCCCTCAAAAACAACATATACTGTATTACTATTTAAACTTTGCGCTTCGGCTATATTCGTCTAGCTTCGGAAATCCGAATGTTTTAAAGATATATATACTCTATATTGTATTACTATTATAAACTACTAGCTGCTACCTGGGGCTTCGCCCGCGTTTTCACAGAAACCCGGTGTGCGATCGGGATTAAAAATAGCCTATATGTTAATCCAAGTCACAATCTATCTGTCTTCCAAATTTCAGACAAATCCGTTCAGCCATTCGAGCGTGAAAGAGTACCAAACATCCATACATCCATACTTACAAACTTTCGCATTTATAATATTAATAGGATATTACTATATAATCAATCATTTAAATTTAGATAAGGTCAGCCAATTTAAAAATAAGAGTATAAAGAGTAAAAAGTGTAGGGCCGAAGCGAATAATTTTAATAGTAGTTCTGTAATAACTAGGACTCCAGTAGAATAACATTTTTTTTAAATGCAACTAACTAGACCAAGGTCTCAAACTCGCATGATTTGATATCACTACTGTTGATTCTTTCCGTTGTAATGTTGCTCGTCGTTGTCGTATTACGATTTATAGAGTAGGACGGCACGTAAACTTATACTAGAGACTTTAAATGAAGTGAAATAAAATATACTTATTTGCTGAATATGTTTTAGTTGTTACATAAATATTTGTTTATACCCACAGATACCTACCACAAGATGGTAGAATATGTTTCTACTACCTTATGTGGAAAAATGTGGAATAAATTAGTCTCTTTTTATTAATAAGATAATAAAGATTTACTCAAGTTTACTTTACGAAAACAGCATCATCATAATTAATCCCTAATTAACCTAGTTATCGCGCTACAAACATTGAGAACCTGTTTTGGAGTCAATTGAAAATAAGCATATGTTGATTTCCAAGTTAAAAAAAAGTATCTTCTCGCCAATATCCCCGAAGAGGTAGGCAGAGGCACAACCAGGGCACCCACGACTAGCCGAAGATACTAAGTCCCATAATGTGATAGGCGGCAAGGCTATCGCCAACCGGGCACATATCCTATCCCGAGCAAAATTTTTTTATTAGGAAATTGGAAAAACCCAATTTTTATTTTGTTGCCCGACCCGGGATTCGAACCCGGGTCTTTACGTAATAAAGTCCAACAACTGAACCGCTAGACCACACAGGCGATTTGTAAGTTATTTTTGTAAAAAGCCAATAACTATAAGTATATTATAAAAAATCATCTCGACAGATGGAAGCAGAATAAAAACGTAGCCAATTTTAGTCGAAGACACATAGTCCCATAATGTCATAGGTGGCAAACCTATCGCGAATCGGGCACTTTTACAAGCCCAACGTTGTTTTTATTAAAAATTGTAAAAAACACATTTTCTTTTTATTGCTTTACCTGGGGATAGGATCCACCTCAAGCAAGTGAGGTAGTTGCCCTACCTCAAGAAGTCTCCTCCAACCGCTATACCACAGAGGCGATGCTTCAAGGTCTTTGTCCGCAAACATTTTTCATTGTTTTGAACAACAAATAAGCAGATGGAGTTCTTAATAGTGTAAAAGAACGGTGACTTTGTGGTAATTTGCCATCCTGATGCTGTAAAAGCGTAGCGGATTATCTAATGTTATTCCATAGTTTAAAAAATATATACATATTAAGTGAAACATTGGAAGTGGTTTTTCGTATATATAAAAAATAGCCAGAATACTTCCACATTAGCCCTAACAATCCGGCCACAAGAAAGCGACACACCTATAACATATATGGTGATTACAGCCCACGGTTGTTTTTATCATCAGAAAAAACGTACGCTTGTTGACTGTCTATTGTCATATAAAACGTATATACTAACCCATTAAACGATAATTTAGACGAGGACATTTACAAATCTTCCCAAATTTAATGGTATAAAACACATCTCATCAAAGCCGGGTAAACATGCACTGTTTATGCAGAGAGCACGGACGCTTTTCGGTCACCAAATTTGCGGTTAAACCGGGGCTTAATTAATGTGCCACGTAGATGACGAGGATTTGAAGTCCTCGATTTTTGCTAATAATGAATAGGATAAAAGTTACTGGCTATTTTAACTTCAAACTCCTTGCCTTGTTGGTCGAGTGGCTAGCGTATACGCCTAACTACCTAACTATAGTTGGTCAGTGACCAACCGCGAGGCTCGTCTTCAATACCCGACTGGGACAGGAGGAACATGCGCACTCACTAAACTAATTTTGAGTTATCAGCATCTTTTATCTAAGATAGTAATAGAAAGAGACAAAACACATTTAATGCTGGCAGATTCGTTTGTACATTTCTGCAGACTTATATTCCTCAGAAAACGTTGATAAAAACGTCACGAGTCGATAAGTCCGGGCTTACCTGATATGACTAAAATTTTCCATCTTTTTCCTTTTTGCTTTATTGTAAAAGAGATAGCACACTTAAAATGAGTTTAGAAATCTAGCAGAGCTACCACCAATAAGTGAAATCGGCAACAGTACAAAATATAAATTTTGATGCAGAGTAAAGTGTATTCTTTCATTCATTTGATATTTGGTTGAATTGAGTATCGTTCTTACTGACTGTCAATAAGTTCACAATAATGTTTACATAATTTATTAGATTGGTATGTTTATATTTAATATTTTGTTTAAAGACACTAATTACTATGCTATAATTGATAATAATTTTAATTATATTAAACACAAACGTTTCTGTATACATAACTACATACATACATAACATACATAACGTTTCTGTATACATACATAACTTGAATATTATACCGCAAGAAAATCCATTAACCGCTTTTATAGTCTCATTAGTTGAAGGCTTACAACCTATGAGTTATGCTAACTAACATTCAAGAGGCTGTGATTCGATTTTCGTCGAAGGAAAGCAGGAAATATATAGATCATTACTAAACAGACCATTTTTTTAGAGTGCTGTCCAGCAACTTACCCAGATAAGATCCACCGTCTTACCTATTCCTGCCGCCATAACGTCAGTGCTTGCCGTTGGCGTGTTTCAGTTCGGAGGACAATAGCGGTAAACTTACTTTAGCTTGAGGCTTAACATCCCAACCTCAGGTTGACAACGCACCATTACCATTTTACCATTACCATTACCATTACCATTACTAGGGGCCTGAATTTTTTACGATCAAGAAACCCGTCTGCTTTACCTTCCAATATCATAAAAAAAACATAATAAATATACCTAATTTACTGTATGAAAATTCTTAAAGAACACAAAGGCATTAATTTTGGCTTTTAATATACAAAACCAATAGCAGTATTTGATGATTGACAGTTGTCTGCATTTCCGAGTATGGGTGTTTATTGAATTTATTCTGGTATCTATTAAAGTATTATTTATGTATTAGAATCGTGGATTAATACGCATAATACAAGCATATAATTAGTTTATTTTGAGGTTATATTCAGTTAGTGTAACTTGTCCAGGAATATTTATTTATTTTTAAAATCACTTTTATGGTCTAGCTTTCCGGTGTTAGACTTGACTTCAAGAGGTCCTTGGCTCTATCCCAAGTTCGGGTAAAAAAAAATGTGTTTTAAATTTTCTGATAATAACAACGTCATAGGGTATGTGACCGGTAGGCGACAGGTTTGCGACCTATCACATGGTAGGGCTTTGTGTCTTCGGCTATTCGGGTCTGTCCTGGGGGTTACCATAAGCTCTTAAAACAATATTATTTGAATTAACCGTCATCGAATAAATAGAACCTTATGACGTATGCCACAACGTTGTTTTTATAAGTAGACATTCAGCAACATGGAAATAATACTGCTTTACGGCCAATATTAACAATCAATCCTAATCCAAAACTTGCTGTCCAAGATTGATATTTTGATCCATTTTTATGTTATCGCTTGCCAATAACATATCTATGGACAGGATAAATATGGCAATTAGGTATGGGATAGGCCGCCAAATACGCAGCTATCTAGATTGCTTGAAATCCATTAGATTGAGATACATTATTAACATTGGCCGCCAAGCGTTCATGGTGGGGCACCAGGTTTATGGCACCAGGCACCTAATTATTATGAAATTCGGGTGTGAAGATACTTTCTTCCATTGAATCAGTAATCGTAAATATTGACTAAGCTGTTCATGAGTTGTATAATTGGTTATGGGTTCAAATCCTGTCTGGGGCGAATTTTTTTTTTCTTTATAATATAACTAATACCTAAATAAATTTTATTGTACTACAGTTTTTAGGATAACCTATTGCAAAATGCTATGGAATCCTTTTTATTTATTCTCCAATACTGGTTTCGTCTCAACACGTGGTGTAATTTCCCTTGGGCTATGAAGGTGAAATAGGGCGGACGGATGCTTTGTATAAAATTGAATAAATTTGTCAAATTATAAAATTCTAAGGAAAACCATAACACATTCCGAAACTGGAGTAAACTAATTTATTTAATTTCATATTTGTGTTAAAAAGTCGTCGCGGTGTAGAAATACTTTAAAATGAACTATGATGAACTAACTTTCTACATTTTGATATGGAAAAACAATCAACGTCAAATTGTGCAGATGTAAAATAAGTCTTTATTTAGCTAATTACGCGTTAGAAGTGTAACTGTTGTGGCGAAGTCCTCCAAATGACACATAATGTGATAATTAGTCTAACTAACGTTCCCACCGTCCACCACCGCGACCTGGAGGCTGATTCCGTATCTTTTTAGAGATAATCATACTTCAAATAGCTGTCAAATGACGCGTTTTATATTTGCTATCTCCTATAACCAACAGAAATACAATAGAAATAGCAACTAAAATACGTCATTTGGCAGCTATTTTATGTACACTTTATCCAGTGGCCACGAATGAATTAAGAACTCGGGAAACAATATAAATTGTCACGTCTTTCGAATTTGACAACCCTACCTAAAGTTCCCACCTCCCACCACCGCGACATCTCATCATCTCTGTCATCGTCATCATCTGTTATAAGGGATTTCCGCAAAGTAACGCCTTATTCAATTAAATATTTAGAATTGTGCGATGAAGACCTAAAAAACATGAACAAGTTATTAAGCAACTAATATTATTAAATAAATTATTTTAAAAACAAACACTTAAATAAGGTAGGTACGCTGAATTTCCTTGTGTTTTAATCTTACATGACGTAAGGCGTAATAAGTGACTTTTGTATGATTCTTTCAATAAAACAAACTTAGCGCTTGTAACAAAATATATTTATTGTTTCAAAATTGAGCAACGATTGCGGTCTACTGCCTTTATTTCCATATTCATATACATTCTTAGTCGACATCAATATTTTTTTACCTGTCTATATAAAATTCTCAAGTGGATATTCAGATAACTAAAAATAACATCAGTAGCAGAATTTACTTGATGCCAAAAACTTAATTAATAATTACAACTAAAACAGCGTGATATAATTAGTATTACAGGTAATATAATCAATACATTTATTACTGCCAACAAGTTTGACATAAACATAAGTTTTGTTCTCTTTCTTTCCAATGACATTGAACTTCGAATTAGCGACAGCGTTGAACATTTACTCCTTCCTTAGAGCTTTGGTGCAATTCAGTATTCATTCATTAATTTGAGTAGGAACTATAGAGTTCACCGAACTAATGGGTAAAGTCGCCTCAAAGTACTCTACGTAAATCAAACCTTCTGATATTTATTTAACATAAGTAACCTTCAAGATAAATCAGCTAAAGACCTTTTGTAACAAACTGTCTAAATATTAACAAGCAATTATAATTAGGCATCTATTCATTATTGGCAATTGTAATTAATTACTCTTAAAGAAAATTTAACTTTGGTGAAATTTTAATTACCTTTCTTGTACGAATTTTAACTCTGCCTTTGAAATTTTAGATAATATAGATAAACGAATAATCTTTTGATGTGGTTGAAATCTTTACACAAAATAACTTTAACTTATGATTTGTTTTTTTTACTTTCATTATTAATATAAAGGCTCTTTATAAGGGTTTCAAAGGGGCGGAATGTGTCTGGCCGGGCCGCATCACATTAGCAGATTTCTGTTACTCAGCGCCAACGAGTGGAGCAAAAAAATTAGAGAGGCGACTCGACGTTTTTTTTTTTATTTCTCAAAATTTAAAGAGTTTTTGCACACAATGTGGCAATGTCAACTCTATGGTCGCTTATATTATATGGTAAAGAATACTTTAGTGATTACAAATTTGTCTTAAATAAAATTATAAAGCATTCTAGCTGTATCCGAAATGGGATCAGCTAAAATGCTTATACTGCTTAAATCAGCAGTGAGTGTGACACTGTGTGACACATTGTCTTCTAATTTCTTTAGTTTTCTTCTTCTTCTTATTTGTTTTTTTAACTGATTCGGTTTTTGACAAAGGCATAGTGTTGATATCTTCTTCTTCTTCAGAAGTTTTTGATGGTGTACAACTTGGCTTGGAAATAATAGGTAGACCACTTTTCTCTGACAAATAAATTTCTTTATTTTGTTTCTGCAGTCTTACATATTCGTTATAATAGTTCAACGCAGTTTTGTAGGCAATATTTTTTTCACTCATATTATGGACGGATATACGACGGATTTCTTTCTCTTTTCGGTAAATTGGGTATATTTTTTTTCTAAAACCATGAGAGCGCCCTTGCAATTAATGCATATATCTTAGTTTCGCAACTTGCATGATTAAGTCTACATTTAGGACATATTTTTTTTCGGAAGGACAGTTTTTTGTGTGACGAATTTCCAACACGCCGAGCATTGTGATGTTGGGAACAGGTAGGGCTGTACCGTAAACCGGCACCCGTATCCGTATATATACGGGGGTAACGTAGAGCCTTTGAAACCGACGCGTACCACTTCACTGTCAATCCATTTTCCACTTTCAGTCGAGCGTTTCAATATCTTGAACGATACAATTTCCTTTGTAGACTTAAACGACTCCTTCATATCGATCGATCCACTGCCGGTATAACGACGTAAGAAATACTTGATTGGTTAGCCCTTTGATACCGTATCTCCTGTTTTTATCTTCAATATTAATTAAAACTTTATATGGTCCTTTATATTTAATAGTATAAATCATACCTACGAATTTTTCTAATTTTAATAATTTGGCCATTCCAAACTGTTTGGGTAATACATCTTTAGAAGTCAGATAGATTTCCGTCTTCAAAGGCTTGTTCACATTTTCCGTATAACTACCTCCGTTATTGTCAGAATGGCTTCTTAGCAATCTTTTTCTTAGCCCATTAACTGTTGTATAGCTGTCATCCTCTTCATTATCATCACTAGTTTCTTCCTCATTGTTATCCTCACCCTCTCGAGTCTTCCTCTTTTGCGGTACTCTTTGATGTTCTCCTTCTAAATTAACACAATCCTGCTTGTTTTTACTTATCACCACATGTTCTCCTTCGTCCTTGTTTATATGCAGGTCAGATTCGTCACTATTATCCATGATCACTTTTTTTTAAACATATATTTAAAAAAAAACTAAAACTATTGTCTCTAGAGTATAAATGGAACGCGCGCGCACTCGTCAACAATTGACGTGAAACTCAAACTCGACGTTAAAATTGTTAAGTATGGAAAGTGGCGCCTCTAGTAATTGTCATAGAAAAGTTTAGCGTTAAAATGTCATTAGTACCCTATTCACCTCAATGATATCATGATCTGTGGTGACTGTTAGCGGCATGGAGGAATGCGCAAGAGAGCCTCGCGGAAATCCAGCTCAGAAAAATCCGTGTTGATGCGCCGCGGCACAGTGGGCGTTGCTCCATACAAAATGTATGAAAGCGATCTAGGCTGATTATTGCGCTGCAATTCCCTTCATCCCAGATCTTCCAAATAAGCGCTATCCTTAAAACACTGGTAACAGTTCACCAATATACCTATAAAAGCTATGGTGTGTATTTTTGTATTTTACCTTGAGGAAACGTTTGTGCTTGTTATTGGTGTAATGCCATAAAATAAAAACAGATTTCAGCTGTGTTCAATAATGTTATAGATAGAACATTATGCCTCATTTAGGAGTAGTGTTGCAAAAGTTGTTAACATTATAGTCAACTTACAATTAGAAAAAATAAATTGACCTAATCGTTGGTCGAGTGGCTAGCGTACACGCCTAACTATATCGACCAACAACGAGGCTCGGGTTCGATTTCCGACAGGGGCAGGCATTTGTGTGATGAACATTTAGATGTTTGCATTTCTGGGTTTGGATGGTTATTCAATTTATTTTGGTATGTATTTAAATATTTTCTATATATTAGTATCGTTGACTAACACCCATAACAAGCATATAATTTTCTTATTTCAATTTGAGTGAGTTGTCCAGGGACATTTATTTCATATTTGTTTATTTATAAATTGATTACGACTAGCAAAATATATCCATTACATTTCTATTATTCATAGCAGCGTAACAACAAAATAACGAACGCCCAAACTCAACAAACTCTCAAGTCATACCTGAAAAAACCCTTTAACATTTCCTCTTTATCCATGTACATTTCATCGACAGGAACGAAATTAAGAAAGTTTGTTGGAACGTAACGGAGTTGTCACGTACTAGTGCTGGACGTGTACCGGACCATGTTTTAATGGAGCGTGCCCTGAGCTTCCGAAATACGATTATATTCAGGTACAAGTTACGTAACGTCACTGACAAGAATTAATTCTTGTATTTTTATGGAATTGTAAAATTGTGTGTGTGTGTGTGTGTGTGTGTGTGTGTGTGTGTTTGTGGAATTGTAATTAGAAATGGACAGATATACTGATTTCGATGTGGTATTTTGATCACGTCATCATTAATGTTTTTAGGTGCATCATTATTATTTTATATTTTTAGGGATAGTTTAAAAAATTTTTAAATTTGGGACGTTATTTAGCCCTCTCCTCCAAAGAACATAACTTGAAAATATAACCGTGTTAATAATACGAATTTGTAAAATATTCAAACAACGTCTTATTTGTATCTGTGCTAATTTTTGAAGCCTTCAAACTCATTGCTGGCCAGAAACCTTTATGAAGAGAAACTTCTCAAAATATAATTGAAAAAATATTAAACAAAAGTTATGTAGCTACGGGTTATAACTTCTGATATTACAACGTATTTAATAAATTTTTAATAGCTCAATTTGGCAGAGCATTTCAGTGATTTATAAAGTTTGCAACTTCAATAATTCTCTTTTCTTTTATAATATTGCTTCTATGAGCCTCTTATTCTACAATACAGTCTGGCAAGTAATTTTCGTTTTACCTTACTGGTTTTAAATGTAAGTTAATCAATTTTTATTTATTATCTCTAAACATAAATATCAATTGTATTAGGTACTAGGTACACTACACTACATTAGTTTATATGACTTTGTCATTTTTGGTCTCCTTAGTGAGATTGCGTTTTCCAAAAGCTGGACTGTCTCTATGTTTATGGTGGCGATGGTAAATGCCGGTGCACTCGGGACCTGTTTTTATTATTTTACTGATGAATTTAATTCTTGAGTCCTCTATTGATACCCTTTTTTTCTTATCAGATCATTGTTTCTTACATACCAGGGCGTATTACAAATGTCTCTTATCAATATATTTTTCAAGCGTTAGATTCACTGTAAATTGCTGTATTTGGTATAGACTAACTTTGTTTCGGGTATCACACCAAGATATTGCTGTCTTGGGATATTGCAGCCCGTTTACGTTAATAGAAAAAAGTATTTCTTTTAGTTTCTCATTAGCATATATGAGGTTATTGCCTGATCTGAATTATAATCAGCCGTAAAAATATTCCTTAGAATCATGAATATTTATCAAAGGCACTGGAAAAGTGCCAAAATTAAAGTATCGGAAAAGCATTTGCAATAAGCCCGAATTTCAATATAAAATCTAACCCAGACCTCATTGAAATTTGCTTGTATAGCCCGCCCACGCCCATACCCCTGAATGGGTAGGTAGAGACACAACCAGGGCACCCACTACTAGCCGAAGGCACTAAGTCCCACAATGTGGTAGGTGGCAAGCCTATCGCCAACCGGGCACATTGCCAATCCCGAGCAACATTTTTTTTATTAGAAAATTGGAAAATCCTAATTTTCTTTTTGTTGCCCGACCTGGGATTCGAACCCAGGACCTCATGCACTCAAGTCCAACAACTGGACCGCTAGGCCATAGAGGCGATGCATATCTAATCAAAACAAAAATGTTAAATTAACTACAATTTACGTCCAAAGAGAATGAGAAGTTCAAATCCAGCTCACCTGAGACGGCACACATTAATTAAGCTCCAGTTTAACCACAAATTTGGTGACCGAAAAGCGTTCGCTATCTCTACGTAAACTGTACTTACCTAACCATGAATATATTTATTACGGTACAAGTGAGTACGTCAATCTCCCTTCGCTTCTGTTCAGTTGTCTGGTTTTAGATTTAACTTCAAGAGGTTCTGGATTAGATTCCCGGGTCGGGCACAAAAAACTTAATGTATTATAAAAAAAAAAAGTGTGTTATAAATTTTCTTAAAAAACAATGTTGCTCTAGATTAGAAAAGTCGAACCGAATATCGCTATAGAATTGGGGTATTTTAATGTCTCCGGCTAGCTGTGGGTGCCCTGGTCGTATCTCTGTTTAAACATTCGGGAATACGGGCGTGAAGATACTTTTTTATAACAATGTACTACATATCAGTTTGGTAGCTAATACCCATATCTACATACGCATTGTTTATTTTATGGTTTTATTACTTTAAAAATGTTCCTATTCCAATCATTTCTTAAGCTTAAAGCTTCTTGATAAGATATTCATATCTTATGTGTGGGAATATACTAGTCTTCGTAGTTAATTTGTAAGGTGTTATTTTAAAATTTATCTACAAATTTTGGGTTACAGTGTTTGTTACCATACTCCTCTGAAACGGCTGAACCGATTTTGAAAAACATTTATATGTTCACTCACTAAGTCTGAGAGTAAGTTGTTATTTAAACCTTCTTGGTAATAAGGATGGCTTAACCTATTTTTTATAACGTATCGTTAAAAAATACACACAAACCTATATTTTCTACATTTTCTGAGAAAAACTGCGAGGAAATTAGAAAAAACAACATTTTAGATTTTCTCATACAAACAAAACACGTGGAGTAAAGTTATCCAGTAGGTACTGCTAATAACTTGAGATTTACATAGATTTCATCTTAAAATTAGAAATGTTTCACCCGTACCTTTTTCTTTGTCTTAACATACTTTGCTAAATAAAAAAAGAAAACTAGTTGCACAATTTTCATAGTATGTAGCCATGCTTTTACAATTCACTTGGTGGAATTTTATTGTAAACACACTTTTTAAATAGCACTTCTATTTTTCCACGATATACTTTTACACTTTATGTTATACTTTTTTGTCAACCGTTTTCAATTTCCACACGACTTTAAACCTGGTGTCAGTAACTTAAAACCTAAAAAAATTAAAATGAAATAGGTTTGTTTATTTATTATTTATTTAATTCTTTATTGTACACAATTTATGACATAAAACATGGACAGTGATAGACAGAAATGCACAAACGGTGGCCTTATCTCTAGATCTACAGATTTCTTCCAGTCAACCCTAAAAATTAGAATCTGTGATGAAACAGTGGAAGGCATCATGGACAATAAATAAAACCTAAACATATTAAGAATATAAAAAAAAACTCATAACAATGACATACTATAAAACAATAAAATTAATATTAATAAATCTATATAATAAATTTATATTTACTCATAAATTCTTGATGTTGACGAGAAAAGTAAAATTCATTGATTAGAGTGTGATAAAAAGTGTATTGTGAAAAAGTAGAAGTGTTATTTAAAAAAAATTGTAGCCATGCATTTTCTTACCACAAGAACTTTAGATATTTAAATTAAATTGATTGGTTTGATGTTAACGCCTAATTAAGAAACATGCATGCAAATATTTTCTAACAACTCTGTATTTATTATATTGAGAATTTAACAATGTTTAACAAGCGGTTAAACTATGAAAAACCTATTTTTAATGTTTTTTTTGCAAAACTAATCGGCGTGTGAGTATTTTCATATTCAAAGTTGAAACAGGTTTAAGTACCTGTCAATTGTTGTTATTAATGCTTTTAGCACTTTTAGTTAAACTTAGACCGTCTTATTAATAGTCATGGACTAAAGTAGGAAAAAGTTGTGGTTGATATACTGATAGACTGTATTCCATTGTAATAATGATTATAATGCCACGTTGAGTCTTGATGTACTTTAAAGTAAAGTACTCCAAGGTTTAACCTGGTATTATAGTCTTTACAACAATATGATACAGACAATAATAGTAACTCATATTAAATTTTACTTAAATCCATGTTTACTAATAACGTGTAATATTACTTACTAATAATGATAGTATCTTGTTAATAAGCAACGATTAAAGTAAAACTAGTGATGACAGTGTAGTCTGTATCGCAGTACAATAGAGATTATAAAAAAAGGTTAAGCATAGGATTACTTTGGTCTATGTTTATTAATAAAACGGGTATGGTTTTTATTTTTATAGATCTACAAGCTTGCTATAACTGTGTTTTTTAATATTGATTTTAAAGGAAAGCTAATTACTACTTAACTACTTGAGAATTATTTGAAACTAGCTGCTACCTGCGGCTTCGCCCGCGTTTTCACAGAAACCCGGTGTGCGATCGGGATTTAAAATAGCCTATATGTTAATCCAGGTCACAATCTATCTGTCTTCCAAATTTCAGACAAATCCGTTCAGCCATTCGAGCGTGAAAGAGTAACAAACATCCATACATACATACTTACAAACTTTCGCATTTATAATATTAATAGGATAAACATGGCTTTGACGGCACTATTTTATTAAATATATTTTTTCGCTATAATAATAATAACATTTATTTGCAGTGTAGTGAGAATCTTTTATACAAAAACATACATTTAATATTCAGTTCCGCCAGAGCATAATTTAGCTTCGTAAAACAAAATCCAGTCAGTATTGCAACGTTTGCTTATTACAATTTTTGCAGTTGCAGTGTTTGCGAACGTGTTGATGTGCTAATAAAGAAGAGGGATAAAACTATTACTTCATTTATTTCAGACATTTCCCTACAACACTCTTTGAATAAATGTTTATGAAAAAGAACGTTTATCGCCTCAGTGGTCTAGCGGTCTGGCGTCGGACTTGAATTTTCGATCCCCGGGTCAGGCAACAAAAAATATAGAAAATGTATACTTTTAATTTTCTAGTAATAATTATAATAGTAATTAGACAATAGACACCTATCATATTAGAAGGACTTAGTGTCTTCGGCTAGTCGTGGGTGCCCTGGTTGTGCATCTGCCAACCCCTTCGGGTATATGGGCGTGAAAATACTTTTTTCCCAAAAAGATAATAATAAAATTTCAACAGCGCTTAATAAATCTACAAGTACGATATTATGTAGCTAAGAATAATCCTGATCACGTCAGCTTTCAAATAAAAAACTGTATCGAAATCAATATACCCGTTTAAAAATTATGTTTCCACAAACTCATACAAAGTCACTTCAAACTTACAACACCCCTCTTCTTCCCGCGTGGGTTAAATTAAGTGCTAGATATGTATATTGTGCAGAAAACGAGAAGTTCAAATGCAGCTCACCTGTGACGACACACATTAATTAAACCCTAGTTAAACCGCAAATTTGGTGTACGGAAAGCATCCGTGCTCTCTGCACCAACAGTGCATGTTTACTTAGCTTAGTGAGATGTTAATTTGTTCAGTGAAATCTGTGAAGATTTATGAATCTCCCAATCTAGAAGTCATTAATTCACAGTCTATTCGTAATAACAATAGATAAACCCGACGAAACTAGATTCTATACTTCTTATCGTCGATGCTTGGTGGAATTCCATTCTTGATGCAATTTATTTAGAAACACTTGTACTTTCCACAATATATTTTATTATTTTTTTATTTTTAAGGTTTAGTACAAGTACAAGTGTTTCTAAAAAAATTGCATCACCGACGAAACTAGTTTTTTAATGCTTGATGCTAAAACATGACACTTCCCTCAAAAATGGCGGACATATATTATGATGATACAAATGATGACACCTTAAAAAAATTACATTAATGGAGTATAATTCTGTGTGTATAATTTTAATTTACTTGCCACTGTGTTCTGGAACATATAGTATCAAAAGTTAGAATTAATGGAACTGACAACTGAATTTCTACGTTAAGTTAGTAACTACATTAAATTAAATTTGTCAGTGTTGTCATTTTTTTTAGTCAAAAGGAAAATTTATCGCCTCTATGGTCTAGCGGTCCGGTGTCGGACTTGAATTCTTGAAGTCCCGGGTTCGATCCTCGGGTCGGGCAACACAAAAATAGAAAATGAGTATTTTCGATTTTCTAATCGAAATAATGTTGCCTGGGAATGGATATGTGCCCATTTGGCGATGGGCTATCACCTATCACATTGTGGGACTTAGTGTCTTCGACTAGTTGAGGTTGACCTGGGGTGTGATTATGTAACTCAGTTACCAACTCAAAATGGATGAGTGTACATCGAATCGATGTCAAATGACGTGTTTTGTATTTGCTATCTCCAGTGACCAACAGAAATACAATAGAGATAGCAAATACAAATGACGTCATTACAGTTTGAGTTGACAACTGAGATACATAATCACCCCCCTGGTTGTTTCTCTACCTACCTCTTTGGGGATATGAGTGTAAATATACTATAAAGGATTTAGTGGTATAGAAAAAATAATTTTGGGCCATTTTAACTCACTTACATGTCTTTGCTTTCTTCTTTCTATTAATATGTTACTATTTTTTCTATCTTGATTTACTAAATATATTTAGTTTAGGTATAATTAATTACTTTAGGTAACGTTATTTCAATTAACGTTAGATTCATACCCTTCTTCTTATATTTTAAGAGCATCACTGCACATTAGGTAACTGACTGATAAACCACACTAAAAGTTTTCCTAGATAAAGATAGTGATCTCAACGATTTGTTGAAGCCAGTGGCAAACATTACCAAACCTCAACTTTACGTTTGAAAATTTTTATCAATTTCATCTGGTATATTGTTGTAATAGTAAAACGTTTAAATAGAATTGATTCAATAATTCAGGTTTAAGTTAGGTTAATTTGGTTATTTGGATAAACTTCGCTGAGACGAACATTTATTCCGACTTTCAGCTGCTTCAGTAAACAAGATTTAATCTTAAAATACTTATATTTAATGTGGTAGAGAGTGGTTAAAAATTTTATGCATACTTTATTTTTAACTGAAATGAAATTCATAACACAAGTTATGCCCGCGTAAGAATCTATACTTATTGATATATTAGCTTACTGTTAACATACAAAAAAATCCGCAATTTTTTTGCGGGAAAATTGCAAAAAATTGTTTTATTTGCATTTATATATACTCATTTTTATCACCTTATTTCTATTGTCGTGTTCCGGTCTAGAGGGTCAGTAAGACGGTATATCAACTGTAGTATATATTGACTAATCTTGTCTGTTTTTGTCAAGAGAGCCTTGTGATTGTTTGTTTTCCATACCAAAAGGTAATTTAGTTTTAAACAGAAGAATATAGAGGGCATTAAAAACTTATAAATAAAACACATATTTAAAATTACATTTTTAAGTTATTAAATATCCCCATCAGACTTTATGGCGACAGGAACATAATAACGGTATTATATAAGTTATCATTTACTGTTTTTTTATAAAGAACAGAATCTAGCAAAATCTTTCCACGAATGTGCTAGCTTTGTCCATATTATAGAATCTGCTGCTTTTATTTTCTTCAACAAATTCAGCACTTTTAAATGAATCTTTGCTTGTTCCAGACTATTTCCTTTCTCTCTCTTATCTTTATTTATCCACCGCCAGCTTAACGGCTTATTTTGCTCAAGCTCTGTAAAGCGAAAAACTAGAAAAACGTTCGTTTTATTTATTTAAGATTTTAAAATTTAAGCTTTCCGGCGTTGGTTCTTCTTACATTACACAAATGTGTTTTTTCTTACATTATAATATGACGAGGTTGTTATTTCGATGTAAACTTTTATATGTATTCTCGATTATTAAAATAAATTTCAATATGTTTAAAAATATGGTTAAACGGCACTTTCTACGTTAAATCTGACTTGGTTAAGGTTAATCTGTTTTTCTCCTTTGTCTTAAAATAATATTATCCCAATTAATATTTGATGCGTGATATTACTTTTTGTATTTTAAGAACACCATCGCAATTGCATCGCAATGTTGCGATTTTTTTGATTATATCTCCAGAACATAAGGTTGTCAAAAAGAAATCTCTGTTTTGGCGATACGGCCGCATTTGTTATTAATAAATAATCCTGGACAAGTTACACAAATTAAATCTCACCCAAAAGTGATCAAATTATGTGCTTTTGTTATGTGTGTTAGTTAACGATACTAATACATAGAAACACTTAAAAGATACTCAAATAACATAAATTGTAATAAATATGAAATACTAGCTGCTACCTGCGGCTTCGCCCGCGTTTTCACAGAAACCCGGTGTGCGATCGGGATTAAAAATAGCCTATACGTTCATCCAGGTCGCAATCTATCTGTCTTCCAAATTTCAGACAAATCCGTTCAGCCATTCGAGCGTGAAAGAGTAACAAACATCCATACATACATACTTACAAACTTTCGCATTTATAATATTAATAGGATTTTGACCAACCGCGAGGTTGGAGTCCGATTCTCGACGGGGGCAGGCATTTGTGTAATGAACATTTTGATGTCTACATTTCCGGGTCTGGGTATTTATTAAATTTATTCTAGTATCTATTTAAGTATTTCTATGTTTTAGTACCGTTGACTAACACCTATAACATTATATAACAATATAAAATAAAATATAACAATTTGCTTACTTTTGGGGTTAGGTTCCATTTGTGTAACTTGTCTGGAAATATTTATTTACTTATATATATCTAAATATTAAAGCATATTATATACAGCATAAAATAATTAGTTTTTATAAATATTGAAATATTTGCACACCATAATGTCGTAGAATATGTCGGAATGCTTGTATAATTTTGTAACAACTTTCTAACACACATATTCCGCAATTTTTTTTTCAATTTTTATATTTTTTTAATTTTGGCCAAGAACTCTTAGTATTCAGAATTTCTGTGTAGTTTTTCACCATAAGTACCATTTTCATTTCCATGCCATATTTATTTTATATTTTTATTTCTCTTGTTGAAAGCGTTTTCCCTAAAAAATATTTGGGTTCAACGCACTCCATGTTTAAGAAGGTAGATGGTGTATTTCGATTACCTATCTGAGTTACAGACGTTATTTATTTTCCCACAATATGAAGCCGGCAGTTACCTGTGTGAAAAACATAGTAGATCTCATGTAGAGCCAAGCCTCTGTATATGCACGGCCTAACTCTACTAACCCTACCATAAGCCTACCAGATGTGCACAATTTTTGTATTATACATAATATACATACATCTAAACATATCTTCACGCCAAGTTTTTTAAGGATAAGTCAGAGATTATCGAGTGTCAAAACTCACGGTACTTACAGACCTGCATACCTTTTTCCACGTTCATTACGCGTTTTACATAAACATGTTTCGGAGACTTAAACCACCTTTGAATAAGATATAATCGATTTCATTAAAATCGGTCAAGCGGTTTAGAAAAGGAAACGTAACTACAAGACAACCAGGCTGTCATATTTATAATATAAGCAAGGATCATTTAATATTAATAATCGCCACTGTTGTCTAGCGGTCCAGGTGTTGGACTTGACTTCATGAGGTCCCGGGTTCGATTCCCGAGTAGGGCAACAAAAAGAAAAATTTGGTTTTTCCAAATTTGTAATATAAAAAATGTTGCTTGGGATTG
>NJDC01000500.1:18740-39547 GCA_002245475.1 Calephelis virginiensis
AAAGAAAATATATTTATTTGCGGAATATGCGTGTTATGTATAAAATTATTTAAGCTTTCCAACATATTCTACCACATTGTGGTGTGCAAATATTTAAATATTTTTGAAAGTGATTACTTAATTATATACAATGTTTAAATATTCATACAACAAATAGTTTTATTATTACAATTTCAATTATAACTTCATATATTATATTATACGAGTAATAATAAATTTAACCCTGTCTACCGTAAACTTGAACGCTCCAGGTCCCGGGTTCGAATCCCGAGTCGGGCAACAAAAAGAAAATTGGGTTTTTCCAAATTTATAATAAAAAAAATGTTGCTCGGGATAGGATATGTGCCCGGTTGGCGATAGGCTTGCCACCTATCACATTGTGGGACTTAGTATCTTCGGCTAGTCGTGGGTGCCCTGGTTGTGCCTTTGCCTACCTCTTCGGTGATATTGGCGTGAAGATACTTATGCTTATTTATTTATTATGTTCTTAATCATTGTAGCCGTCTCTGGTGGATTGAAAACAAGTCTTTCCAAAACTATTTAAGATCGCAATTTTTATGTTTGTATATATAAGAAGGAGAACAAGTAGACTTATGTCCTGTTAAAAATTAAATATACGTTGTTATCACTAAGTTACAAGAAAATTTAATGGTGGTTTCAATTTTTAAATGTAAAGAAATGAAATTATTTTTTCATGTGATACCTAGGTCAGTGAATAAGTATACAGCTCTCTTAATGGTTAGTGATAGCCGTGGACTATATACACCATAGATGTGAAAAGTTCATCACTGCTCTCAAATTACTAAATTAATCACAATTGACTGGCTTCCCTAGCTAAGAAAGATCTATATAATAGATATATTCTATTCGACGTTAATGCAGTTACTAAACTAATTTAACGCCTTAAATTTTTATAAAGCAATTTTACAAAACCTCGTAATTTACAGAAACATTGGAGCCACTGATAACGTGACGGTCGCTATTTGTGCTTTTGGTGAAGGATGGCACAACTACCACCACGTATTCCCATGGGACTACAAGGCTGCTGAGCTTGGAACTTACAGTACAAACTTTTCCACGGCTTTGATAGATGTGGCAGCCAAATACGGTTTGTATTAGTTTGTGAAATTGAGGGTGGGTCGGTCTTCAAGCCAAGTCCTTTGCAAGCCAAAGAGTATCGATTACCTGCCTAGCTTCCTCCACATTCGTTTTAAGTTAATCTTATCATATGGTATAAACACGTTGGTTATGGAAACTCTTGATACCACCCTCTGAAAAAACCCTCCTGATTTAACCATTGATTGTTTAACTAGATCGCTAAATGTACTGACATCCATTTATATTCTCTCTGTTTATCTGACTCGTCAATATTATACCTGTTATTCTTTCTACATGACCAACCATTTTAACACCAACACTTTCTCTTAATCCTACTCTTTCTCGGATCTCACTATCACAAATGCGGTCAGAGAGCGTCATTTCGAACACATTCCAATTACCCAACTCCCGTTTTCATACAACAAAGTTTGGGATAAGCACTGAACTGTGCAAAGCGAATCTAGCACCCTGACTCAAAATTCAAATTTGGTAAGACTTACCCAGCGATCAATTTACATTCCCCTCATTAACATTATTTTACCTACAATAATGTTTTTACTATTTTTACTAACAGTTATTTTTAAGTTACAACGTTCTGATGAAGGAGTGAGCAACCTGGTGATTAATAAAGTTGAACATAATCTGAGGGGACCCAATCTCCTTTCTACATCCACGGTGTATCTTCGATCCTTACTAAAAACACTACAAAGACATACAATTTCATTCGTTCTTTCTAGCACTCCACTAAACCTACCTACCCTACCCTTTGTACCTCTGCTTACCTCTTCAGGGATACGGTTGTGAAAAGACTCATTTTTTTATGATATTGGAAGGCAAACAAGCGTCTGCTTGTTGTGTTGGAAATCCGTCTGGATTTCCTGATGGCAAGAAATTCACGCCACCTAGAGACACTAAAGGTGGTAATGATGCGTTGCCAACCTGAGGCCGGGATGTTAGGCCTCGAGCAAAAGTAAGTTTACCGGCTACCCTACCCTCCAAACCGGAACACGTCATGACGTTATGGCGGCAGGAATAGGTAAGGCGGTAACCTTAACCTATCCGGGTGAGTCGCTGCGAAACTCTACCACCTAGACAGATGTCACGGTGTTAGTGACAGTAAGACTATGCTCACCTTTTACGAGCTGCATGGCAGGAAGGCAGATGGTCTATTCTGCAAAGGAGCCTGGACCAAGACGCGGATTTTATTATTACCAATATTAATTGCAACCATTTTAAAGGGTGGCTTTCCTGGTCCCGTTTTCCTTTGCTAAGCTTTTTCTTTTTAAATTTAAACAAAGGTTTAAACAAATTGTAACCAATGCGGAAGTAAAAAAATCTTGACATTTTTAAATAACTAAACAATCGCTCTCTTGCAGGTTTAGCATATGATTTAAAAACAGTATCAGAAGAATTAATTAAAAAAAGGATATCAAGGACAGGAGATGGATCGCATCCTCTAGCAGCTAAAGCACAACAAACAGAGGACGAAGATGACCATATATATCCTGAAAATCCAGTTTGGGGCTGGGATGACAAAGACATGACGGATGACGACAAATTATTAGCAGAGATCTCCCACCAGTTAGATTGTGATAAACATTGTAAATCTTGATTGTTCTAAATGTCTAATTAATTTAATGTTTTGTCTGTTCGAGTCTTAGTAGTTGACTCTGAATTCCTAATTTTTTGTAAATACAAACGTAGTAAATATGGCGAGAATCATAAGTGCCGTTTGAACATCTTGGACAATAAAAATACTTCTGGGTGTTTATTACATTTATTCTGGTATCTATTTAAGTATTTCTATATATTAGGATCGTTGACTAACACCTATAATACAAGCATATAATTTGCTTACTTTGGGGTTAGATTCAATTTGTGTAACTTGTTTAGGGATATTTATTTATTTATTTATATATGCTGTTATAGTCGCAACACCTAAACAAAAACTGACAGCCATTGATGGTAAGGCATTTAAATAAATGCCTCAATGATCTTATTGTGCTATAAATAAAGCGAGTCAGAAAAATGACAGTGGCGAGCACTAACATTATGGCGGGAGGTACAGTTGAGGCAGTGGAAGTAATACAAAAAAAGGAAATTAAGTCATGTGACAAAAATGTTGCTTTAATAAAATATCTGTAATGTTATAGTTTAGACTTTTATGTTGATAAGGGTATGCTTATAAATTAAAAACGTATTATTTACGCTTAAAAAGTGTATAGTATAATACTCTAGCAGTATGATAGTGTTAAATTTGTGAGTTTTTGTACATGTTTAGATTTCCAGCTTGTACTGAAGAAAAAGATACTACTTACTTCAATTTTTTTTAAAAAACTAATAAGTAGGACTTACTTTATTATATGATATTACTTTTTTCGCAAAATAAGTATCTATAATATGTGGATAAAGAAATAAGTATGTTATATGTCATAAGTTATTTCAGTTTATTTTAAATTGATGTTAATTTAATTTATTTGATACATCTTTGTCGTATAAACTATATACTTTAGTAAAGTTACCTAGCAGTAATATTTATTGATTGGGTCAAAAATAGTTATAAGGAAACAAAACAGTATTCTAATAAATGAATGAAATAAAACATTTTAGGTATGACTAACTTTTTATGCCTTCTCCCTATTAGAAGCTAAATTTTATCGAACTGCAAGCAGGTTTTTATGCGTATTTTTGTATGTAGGCGCATAATTTCCGGACGACTGGACCAACTAAGCTTTAGTTTCAAATTATTTGTGGAAGTCCAGGGAAGGCTAAGAAGATAAGAAAATGAAACTGCAAGGAAATTAGGGAAAATTACATTTTGTTGAAGTGAAAACTTCTTAAGCGGCGTTGCGCACTTTTTTGGAATGGGTAAAAACTTCTAAACACGTTAACGTCATCAGGACACGTGATCTGAAATTCTTAGGAGGGTGCAGGCAGTGCTGGATTATCCAATAAGCCAGACTAGGCCATGGCTTGGGGTCCCCGACGATCAGCCCTCAAGAAATGAAAAAATTTGACATGATTTTTTTTTCGAAATAAAGTTTTTAATTTGTTTAATTTTATATATTTTTATTAAATTAAAAAAATATATTCGTATGTATTTGTTGCGTTTGTATTGTTTTGTTGTTCGTTTGTTTGTTTGATTGCTATTTTATGACAATTTTCAAATTTCAAATTGCACGCTTAAATACCATAACAGCGCTTGCAACCCGAGCTTGTTTATTTAGAAACAAAAAAGATTTCCTTCAGTGTTTTGAGCAAAACAATACCATGTGTTGCTTTGTTGGTTTTAAAATTAATTAAGGTTTGTTTTTTCATTTAATAACAAATCGAATGCAATCGTGATTTTCTGTGAAATATTCACACTGAAAACTACGTTTTTGTAGAAAGAAAGGTAGATTGTGTTTAATGTTTTACAAAACACAAAAAATATTATCTGAAATTGCAAAAATAACCGGCAACATTACAATATTTTTGAAAAAGGGAAGGCCCCAAAATCAAAATGGCCTAGGGCTCCCTATGGGCTTAATCCGGCACTGGGCGCAGACGAAGGCGCAGGGCGCTTGCGCAAATATTCGTGTTATCATTTTTGTGTAAATGAATATTGTATTCTACCACATAAATGATAGTACTTTCATACTGATAATTAAAGCAATTCGAGCAAAATTATTCCCTAACCATTCCAAAATATCAAAAATGACCAACGTTAATATTCAAGTTTTCACTTCTGCTGGCACTCCGAAGTGCAATTGGCTTTTTTATGCAAACTGAACGAGTGGTTGGGAATTCGGCAAAACAGCTCTTTTAATTAACATAAATCTGCTTAATATTATGCTTGCATATGACTGTCAGTTTAGGAAATGTCTCAACATCGACAAAGCTAGCGGAAAATGAATTGGCACAACTAAATATTTTGGTTATTGATCCATGCTATAATGATTAGATGGTTGTAGTGCTAAGTTTCTAGTTTTGGATTAACATGAACTTTTGGTAGGTTTTAGACTTTTGCAGCTGCACATCAATACCACTGCTCAATAAATTCTAATCACCACGACATCATTGCTCAATACAACAACAGCCTCAGGTTGACAACAGACTTTTACTACCTGTTGTGATTGTTATTATAACTACCCGGCTAAAACTATAGATATATATGTTAAGATCTTGCCTCATATGTTAAGCTAACATATGTTCAGCAAATCCACCTATAGAAAGTTTGTGATAGTCTTGGACCTTACCATGTTTTAATTGTTGGATTTAATTATCAGTGAATCTATCGACTTCTTTGTTTTTTGTTTTTTTAATTGATTAAAAAATAATCCTTTAAGTAAATGTACTTACCAGCAGCCAGTATTACAAACTTTTTGGTCCCTGAATTACCAACTTAATAACTAAATCAATGATTGAAAAACGATTAAAAGCAATAGACCGAAAATCAGTCAGTTTTAACAGCTTTGAGAAATAAAAAGAACAATTTCAGTTTATGGGACATGAAAATTATATTCGGCTCGCCTAAAAGTAAGACATAAATATTGCTCATAGATATTATTTGTGTTAATGGGGCTGTTTTAATGGCCGAACTAATAGGCCATGTCTGCTGGATGCACTAATATTTAGACAGGACTAAGACTGTGTCAAAGATAAATGCCCTAATATTATCGTCACTGTATCTTATGTAAATAGGTGTAGAATTACTTATTTTCAGTTGTGAAACATTGGTGCTGCTTATAGATGAAAGTAGTTAGGTTTGATGTAAAATCTAGTATAAATTATAGTGTTTCGTATAAAAATAGAAGTGCTACTAAAACAAGTGAGTTTGTTAGTGCTATGGAGAGTAGGGGTAAATAACACCAACTCTGTATTAGAAAAAAGTGTCCCTCAATAAGCCCTAAATAAAAATGGCGATTTTAAAAAATCAGCTAAAGTAATTAGGACGTCTACAGGCATAAACTAACTTTTTTCAAATTAATTTATTTAAAACAGCTCGTAAAAAATAAACGAATAAAATATATACACAAAAAACTAAATTCAGATCATAACCGCCGCTATACTAACGTAACTCTGGCACCTTTATTTAATATTAGCAGTTTCATGCAGCTTCGCCTGCGTAACTTGGCTTCTGCTTCACCGATTTTGATGAAACAAGCCTATGTCACTCAGGGATAATGTAGCATTCTAAAGTTGACAGAATTTTCGAAATCGCTCCAGTAGTTTCGGAGTCTGTTCATTTCAAACAAACAAACAAAAAATCAAACCTCTCTTTATAATATTAGTGTAGACTGGGGACACGTTCTGAAATATTCAGTGCTCTACTAAAATATTATGACGCCTGATTTTTTTGTTAATGTCTCCGTCTTTTGTGAACTGATTTTGATTTTTTTTTGTTTGAAAGACCGTACCTACCTACTTCCGAGGTTGTCCCATTGCTGGCTGCTGGATGATAATTTTGTTTCCTTCTTTTTAGACAGTGTAAATAAAAGCTTTTTCTAAAAATATTTTTTGATTTTAATCTATTATAGGTAGGTACTCGGCCAGCAAGATCGGCTAAGCAACATTCGAAAAACACGAAAACACATAAATGAATTGTTAACCTCCTTCTTTTTGGAGTAGGTTAAAATTAGAATTTGGAACTGTGAATTATTTAAAACAATTTACTAATTTACTTTTCGCATTATAACAATACATAACACAATAATAAGCTACGTCAAGTGACACAGTTTTGTGTTACATAATAACCTTTTTATGTTCCTACAGAATGTCTTTGTTTTTATCTAGCACTTCGCAGCTTCGCCTGCGTAACTTGGGTTTTTCTGCACCGATTTCGATGAAACAAAGCCTATGTCACTCAGGGATAATGTAGCATTCTAAGGATGAAAGAATATTTGAAATCGGTCCAGTAGTTTCTGACCCTATTCATTTCAAACAAAAAATTAGACCTCTCCTCTTTATAATATTAATGTAGACTATTATGTGGACACGTTTTGAAATATTCAGTGCTCTACCAAAATATTATGACGCCTGATTTTTTGTTATAGCAATGTTGTTCTTTAATTTATGTAGCATGTATGTATGTTGTATACATACTAATAACATATGCAGATATTTTTTTGCACATACATAATTATTACTATTATAATCCGCTGACTTATATAACACTGCAATAAAAGATTTAAATTATTAAATTAACACAAATCGTTATAGACAGTCAAACTTTCGCATTCATAATAAAAGCATGGTTGGAATTTATTACGTTCATTAGGTTCACGCGCCAGCTTCACACCTAACACCTTAACATTTTAATAGTATCTTCACGCCCATATCTTTGAAGGGTTAGGCAGAGGCACAATTGAGGCACACACGACAAGCTGAAGACACTAAGTCTTAAAATGTGATAGGTGGCAAACCTATCACCAACCGTGCACATATTTAACCCCGGGCATCGTTATTTATTAGAAACATTAAAATACACATTTATTTTTGTTACCCGACTCGGGGATCGAACCCGTGACCTTAAGAAGTCAAGTCCGACTCCGTACCGCTTGACCAAATAAAAATTTCAAGTTATTTAAATTTATATAGGACAATCTGTACATTACATTCAAGAAATAAAAAGTGAGTAAATGAATTTGGAATTTGCATAAATTAATTACTTCTTGCCCAATTCACATTTAGACCTGCTAGTTAATGGGATAAAAAGTAGTCTGTAACATTTATTACCCACCAACGTATAGGTGGTGGGAACAATAGGGAAAGGCTGTGACATGCGAAGGACTTGACAATCACTATTCATGATCTGGTCGAGAGGTGAAAACGTTAGGGAAGGGTTATCACATGCGAAGGACTTGACAATCACTATTCATGATCTGGCCGTGTGGTCAAAACGTTAGGGAAGGGTTGTCACATGCGAAGGACTAGACAATCACTATTCATGATCTGGTCGCGTGGTGAAAACGTTAGGAAAGGGTTGTCACATGCGAAGGACTTGACAATCACTATTCATGATCTGGTCGTGTGGTGGTCCGTGGTGAAAACGTTAGGGTAAGGTAGGGTAAGAAGGACGTGACAATTTGTATTGTTTCCTGAGCATTGACATTTTTGTGGTCTGGTCGCAGTGGTGTTTGGTAGTGGTTATTCTTATTTTACATACGTTATAATGGATTTCTGCAAAGTAACGCGTGATTCAGTAAAATATGTACCTGTATAAATAAGACGGTAAAAATAAAACATGGTCACTCTAAATTGGTTAGCAAGGCAAATGCAAATGCAATACTCCTGCGGCCTTATTAACAAACATAGATTAAAGTAGAAGTAAAATTAATAATGTAATCTGTATCCCGTTGTATAAAAGGCTACAATACAATATTAAACCACGGGGTATTTTAATCCATGTTTATTAATAACATGGTTAGGCTTTTGAATATAATGAGCACGAGAACAAGGTTGTGACCATTTACCATCAAGTGAATCTACTTGCCCGTTAGCCTCCAACTTTCTTGCATAGGTACCTTTCAAATTTTTATATTTATTGGAAGTTTTTTCATTTTCTCAATATGTCTGCTGGTCTGTATATTGGCACAATAAAGATAAACTGCACCAATTTGATCGTGGTATATAAATTAACTGTCTCTGGTATATAAAGGAAAGCGTAAAAGTAAAGAGTGGGAGGTCATACTTGTAGACGTAGTACTGATTACTTTAAAACTTAGATCGGAATTTAAGCTTTATATAAGTATGAGCCATATTCTACCTAAAGAAAGAAAACTGGTTGTCAGCTTGACGAGCTTTGTTCGTTACATTTATTTTTTTGGCCGGATTGGTACCACCGTCTTACCTATTCCTTTTTTTTAATTTTTTTAGTGATATTGGAAGGCAAACAAGCAGACATATTTCCTGATGGATGACATTCACGCCGCCTAGAGACACCAAAGGTCGTAATGGTGCATTGCCAACCTAAGGCCGGGATGTTAGGCATCGAGCATAAGTGGGAGTACCGGCTACCTTACCCTCGAAACCGAAATACTTCATGACGTTATGGCGGCAGGAATAGGTAAGGCGGTGGTACCAATCCGTGTGAGTCGCTTCGAAACTCTACCTCCTAGTCAGATGTCACGGTGTTAGTGACGGTAAGCCTATGCTTGTAGTAAGATAGCCGGTAAACTTTACTTTTGCTCGAGGCCTAACATCAAGGCCTCAGGTTGACACACCATTACCACATTTAGTGTTTCTAGGCAGCGTGAATTTCTTACCATCAGGAAATCCGACTGCTTCTTTGCCTTCTAATATCTTAAAAAAAAACTCGTATTAATTCGAGGCTCATAATAAGAATACTGGCCAATATATTTCCTTTAAAGCAGCTCATTATGTGAACGTTGGTTCGTTTGGCACTAGCACCGTGAGTATATTTAAATGATAGTCTTTTGTACGTTGGTAACACCTTCTCACTACTTTCTACCAACATAACGTCAGCGCTCTCCATTGTCCAGTCAAAGAATACTAACACAAAAGCCCTAACACCCAACACAAATTAAAGTTGCCTAAACATCATTGTATACTTTGACGTCCATGTCTATTTTATCATCAGTCTCCTAGTAACACCAAAATTAAAAATTTCAACAAACCTTCGACATAACCTAAAATGTAATGTAGCTAAGAACCATCTCGATCACTTCAACTTTCAAACGAAAAATTCGCATCGAAATCGGTACATCAATTCAAAAGTTATAATAAAGATATGCTGACAAATCAAACTAATAACAACCCTTTTTTTTCGTCGGGGATTAAAACACAAGTCCAAATTGTTTTTTTCTGGAATATTATTGGAGGGACATAGTTTATTTACAATTTTATATCTACCATACTAGCATCAGATTGATATGGCTGGTTTGTTTATACTACTTACTAGCGGCCCGCCCCTGTTTCGCATGAAATATACATATAAACCTTTCTCTTCAATCACTTTATCAATTGAAAAAAAAACCATCAAAATCCGTTGCGTAGTTTTAAAGATTCAAGCACACAAAGGGACATAGAGACTGAGGAAACGACTTTGTTTTATACTAGGTATGTAGTGAAGTAAATGTAAGTATTTTTATTTCATTAAAACTTTTTAATGAAATATTACTTGCCATAATAGTGATAAATACATAACTAACAAGTTAATCGGCTCTATGGTCTAGCGGTATAGGTGTTGAACTCGACTTCATGACCCAGGTTCGATTCCTCGGTCGGGCAACAAAATGAGGTTTTTCCAATTTTCTAATTTAAAAAAATGTTGCCCGGGATCGGATGTGTGCCGGGTTGGTGATAGGCTTGCCACCTATCATATTGTGGGACTTAGTGTCTTCGGCTAGTCGTGAGTGCCCTATTTGTGCCTCTGCCTACCATTTCGGAGATATGGGCGTAAAGATACTTTTTTATATTTTTTCATTGCTGAATTGACATTCACATCACTATTGTAATGTCTCAAACCGGCCATCATAGCGTGCCGTTAGTATATGAAGGTATGTATTAATGTACGATATAAAGATAAAACGTAACATGTTTAAAACACGAAAGAATTTAAACCGGTTATATAAGAATCGTTTAAATTGAATAACATATCTGTAAAACCGTAAAAGAAAGTGGACCTATTACATAACACCAATATTCCTAAAGTTGACTGCTATACAACCCATTAAACTATACGTGATATGATAAATAAAATTGCCTAAAGTTATATAAAAATAAACATTAATCACGACTTCTTAATGTTAAATTTTATAAAATTCATAAAATTATTTATCTTCAAATTAATGTCTACATAATTCATAATAAACGTTCCTTTAATATGATTTAATTAAATATTTATATAACTGTGTATTAACTTTAGCGGATGTGAGCAAAATTTTTGTCGACTCAAGAATACAAAGTTATCAATTCGTCTAAAATTAGATCTTGACGATTCCTTATTCGTTAGGTTTAATACAAATTTTATCAAAATACGTCAAGTAGTTTTTGCATATTCTATGCGTACATAAATGACGTCTATAAAATTGCAATTGGTTTTTCAGTTTTAGTGCTTTTAAATTATGAAACTGCAATATTTTTTATCCTTTTGTTAGCTGTTTTTAAATGAGAGCCCAAACTTATAACTGAGTTTTGAAGCAGTGTACTTCAACTGATAGCTACACAGTAAAATAATTTTAGTAATCAAAATTGCTAAATTGTTTTATTCTTAAGTCCTCACTTTCATAATTCCACTTATCAAATGTCTTTGTCAAATGCACATTTGATCAAATAAATTCAGTAAACTCAATTTACTAGCAACACTGAATTTTGATTTAACATTTTTTTAGCTAGAACTTTTTAAAAAGAGATTTTGACATTTCGATCAAAATGGCTCAAAATTATAAAGAAATCTTGGACAAAGACAATGAACAAGTGGAGAGGGCATCTATCAAAGAAATTTAATCAAATATTGAACAAATAAATTTGACCAGTGGCGTTTACAAATGCCTGTTATCCTTTCGGTTATTGTTCCTTGGATGGACCTGGATTAGACCTGGATATGATGGGTCTCATTACCCATCGTATTGAGTGCCAATAACGAAAGACATAACTTCTTTCCTGGCAAAAAAGCAGTGGTTCTCGCAGTAAATAATCTGAATTTGACTCCGCTTTTTGTGCTAGGTCAGGCGTATTACGGTTTTTCAAAGCTGTTTCAAGCTTTGTCACTAGATGAGTTGTTATATTATCTTTGAGTTTAAATAAAATGTGTTCTTTCAAATAATGAAAAAATAAAGAAACAAAAACAATAAATTAATTTTAATAAATTAACAACAAAGTTACTTAAATAATACAGTCACGTCGTTAAAAAATATTAGTAAAAAAATCATTTCAGAATTTGTCGTTGTGAATTCGAAACATTCTGAAACGATTTTTTTAAAATGGGCTCAACGTAAGAAATATCTTTGGGATATAGAAAGGTAAAATTGGCTTTCCTAGAATTGATGACCGTTATCTTTTAATACTACTTTTTTAAGTTTTGACATAATTAAGTGGGGAGGTTGAGCAAAAACAATTCTTACCGAAAACTTTAATCTATGCATCGAAGCTTATATAAAATAATTTTGGTATCATTGCCATAGCTTCACTAGTAATACTTGGTGTCTAGCAGATTGTATTTTTTACAATCTTTAATTTAGCAAATAAATTTAAATATCAGATATCAATACTATCAAAGTGATATATTTTAATTGGTTGCATTAAACAAGTGTCCTAAACATTACGTTCTATGAATTTAATATTTAGAACTAAAGCCTACAATGTTTCTTTACCTACTTTCATTAAAATGAAAGCTCTTAATTTGACTGAAGGACGAATACAAATTTTCTTTGTGAAAGGACCTCACACAAATAAATTTTGGTGAAAATTACCGATGATTTAGAATATTATGTCGAAATGATTCATTGTAGTCAGAGTTACAGTTAAGATAATATTTATAACGTTGCTACATACTCTTACTAATAATTGACAACAATAATTATGTACTTTATCAAGTACTTAATTTTGCAATATTTTGAGTTCCTTATAAAAATATTTACAAGGGTTTATTACAACAGTATAGCTAATTAATTTTTAAAATTAATTGTAAGTGTTTGAACAGAATACTGAAATGTTTTATTTAAACTTTGACATATAGCACGAGTAAAATAAAGATTGATAAAGAAACGATTTTTGTAGAATATGTTAACGATTCGGTAAATTTCACTAAATTCATATAAATTAAATATTCTCAATAAAGAAATAATTATGTTTCTTAATGGTTCTGTCTTACTCTATCTTTCTTTTTACCGAACCCAGCCATATTAAAATCATTTACTTTATTAAAGTCTTTCCCCCAATTAAATTTATTTATTTCGTCTAAAATTTTAACATTTTGCATATTTATATGACCAGCTGGTTTCAAAAACTCTCCACTAGCTTGAAAACCTGCTCCATTATTGTCGAAAAAGTTGTAATCTTTTAAGTCATGTGTATCTAAAGCCATATTGTTACTAAACTTAGTATCAAAATTGGGTTCTGCAAAAACTTCTGAATGAGTGTCAGCATGTGACTCATAATGATCGTTTATGTAACCTTTATTTAAATATACGATTTTAGTGGAATGGCTCTGATCACCAAAAGCATGATTTCTGAGTAAAGTAAACACAGCTCCCATTAGAGCCATCTGGTTAAGGTAGCCGGCAGCAAGCGTCATCATTTTCAGGGTAGGTAAGAAGAAAGGCAAGATTGCGGCCATGATTAATCCAGGTACGACCAAAAGTGGGAAAAGTTTCTTCACCATTTTGTCCAATTTCTTCATTGACCCTCGTTCGGTGGCTGTTTCTTTTTCTGAAATGAAACAAGACAACATTAATTATTGTAATTTGAGTTTTTAATGTATAATATGTAAATTTGGTATGGTAGGTATCGCCTCTGTGGTTTAGCGGTCCGGGTGTTGTACTTGACTGCATGAGGTCCCGGGTTCGAATCCCGGGTCGGCCAACAAAAAGAAAATTGGATTTTTTCAAGTTTCTAATAAAAAAAATGTTGGTCGGGATTGGAAATGTGCCCGGTTGGCGACTGGCTTGTCACCTATCACATTGTGGGACTTAGTGCCTTCGGCTAGTCGTGGGTGCCTTGGTTGTACCTCTGCCTACCTCTTCGGGGATATGGGCGTGAAGATACTTTTTTTTTGGTATAAGTTGGTACATTCACTGTAATAAGATCCCATTTGCCTTATTGTTTGTTTTTACTGCAAGTACCTATATTTAAAACACGCTTCTGATTTTTGGACAATTTATTTTTTCTAGTGTAAAACGCATTTTTAAATGTTTTCAAGAGAACAATTGTACATTATCTCGCTAAACTTGTTTCTATGATAAACCATAAGCTTGCCTGGACGAGATCGCTCACTCAAAAAAACAGGATCTTCAAGCCCATATCCCCAAAGAATCAGGCAAAGGCACAACCAAGGCACCTACGACGAGCCAAAGACACTAAGTCCCAAGTTATAATAGGTGGTAAGCCTTCGGCTAGTCGTGGGTGCCCTGGTTGTGCTTCTGTCTAAATAGACGTAATAATATTTTTTTTTAATACAAGTAAAATTAGAGGAACTGCAAATTATAACAAAAATCACAGCTGGTATAAATGTGTATTTTACATTTTTATAATAATATTACATGTCAGTACCTAACTAATTGGACAATTATTAAAATCGTATACAAAAATAAATAATGAGCGCTGCTAGGAGTTTTCTTATATAGGCTGAAGTAGAAAGTTTTTTTTTTATCTTATTTTATAGTTAACGCTATTTATTTTGTGTTTTAAAGATTTTGGTATCTTGTTTAATTTGAATAGTTCAATTATATTCAAAATACGGTCTACGTTTACCATAATAATTACTATTTAGGTAATTTGTAACTTTGACTCCATCACTTCTAGTGAGTCTTTGACCCCTGACGGAAAAAGAGAGGTATTGTAAGTTTGGCGTGTATGTATTCGTTAGTGTGTCTGTCTGTGGTATCATAAATCCTTAATTAATGGACCGATTTCGATGCAGATTCTTTTGTTGGAAAGCTGATGTGGTCAAGATGTTTCTTAGCTATATTATTAATAGATTTATAAGAGAAAATCTTGCCTTTATTTTGAAGTCTATTATGTAATACTGTTGTCTACAATAAATAAATATATTATATACCTATACAATAATAATGGGTTTTCTGGGGATTACTGAACTCTTTAATGCTATGGTTACAACATATTAGCCGAACTGCCAACTTTATTGAACAAAAGGCATCACAACTCTCCAGGTTTTCGCAAATCTTAAATAATTACTAGTAATAATTTAAACTTAAAATACTTTTAACTTATTTTTATTTATTTATTTATTAAAACTTGTGTAGTTCTAATTACTTTATTTAATACACGAAAAGCGAAAATATACAAAAAAAATGAATATCTTCACGCCCATATCCCCGAAGAGGTAGGCAGAGGCACAACCAGAGCACCCACGACTAGCTAAAGACACTAAGTCCCACAACGTGATAGGTGGCAAGCCTATCGCCAACCAGGCACACATCCAATTCTAGTTGTTTTTATTAAACAGTTATAAAAAAAAATTCTTCATGTTGCCGTGCTCGGGGATCAAACCTGAGACCTTATGCAGTCAAGTCCAACACCGAACCGCCAGACCACAAAGAGGATAAGACATTAAAATAGTCGGTATGCGAATTACTGCACGACTAACGGTGGTAGTGATACCTTGGGAAAATGTAAACGGTTGGATCAGATATCGAGTCGAAGTTATCGGAGCAGAAATTCTTACTGTGAATGATTACATTCAATGGTAGATAATACCATAAAACAATCAAGAAGAGGAGCCACTAGACAATGTTAAATTGTGAACTACAAATCCAGATACACGTATATAAACGAGTATCTGGATTTGTAGTTCACAATTTAACATTTGTATGTATCTTTATAACAGTGCTTGCCGTTGACGTGTTCCGGTTCTGGAGTAAGGTAGCAGGTAATCTTACTTTTGCTCGAGGCCTAACATCCCGGCCTCAGGTTGGTAACGCCTTTGGTGTCTCTAAGTAGCGTGAATTTCTTACCATCAGGAAAACCGTCTGCTTGTTTGCCTTCCAATATCATAAAAAAATCTTCATGTAACATATATGCGTGATAAACTGAGGGGTTATATCTGTATTATCCATAAATGCCAAAGTCTGTTTGTATGTTTATCTGTCTGTTCTCTTTCACGGCAAGACCACTGAACTTAATGAAATTTGATATGCATATTTATTCAAAAATCAATGTGCAAAAGACTATAATAGGGAATAACATTTTTTTTTAAAATTATAACGATTTTTTGCTGACGAAGTCACAGGCAAACAGCTACTTAGCTCCATTTATTTATACACATGATTATGTGTATGAATAATTGGACCGATTTTGATTAAATATTTTCAATCCACGAAAAGATGGAGATGACTCTTATCATGCATAAGTTTCTACATTACGGAAGGTAGCTAATAATAATGAAATGGTCCATATAAGTTACGGATAATTACAATAACCTATCTACAGTAAGATATAGGTTACTGGTGGCTAAGGAACTCCTAAAATTCCAAACATTATCTTATCGTGTTTGGGTTTATTTAACACGTCTTGAGTAGTCCTTCTGAAATCTGCCACTGAGTGGCCCTTACTCATAAAATAAAATAAAGTATCTTCACGCCCATATCCCCGAAGCGGTAGAGCAGAGGCACAACCAGGGCACCCACGACTAGCCGAAGACACGAAGTCCACAACGTGATGCGATAGGTGGCAAGCCTATCGCCAACCGGGCACATTTCCAATGCCGAGCAACATTTTTTTATTAGAAAATAGGAAAAACTCAATGTTTCTTTTTGTTGCCCGACTCGGTATTCGAACCTGGGACCTCATGCAGTCCAACAACAGAACCGCTAGACCACAGAGGCAATATAAATAAATTAATTTCACATTTTTAAATAAAGTAAATAGAACAAACATGGTTGTGGTTTCTTAGTTACTCACTTTTCGACGGAAAAATCTGTGGTGTGACGTTTGCTGACTGCATTCGTAACAATGAAATCCGAGAAAGAGTGGGAATGAAAAAAGCTGCTGCACAGGTTCTGTCATGTGGAATGTCAGATGAAAGATTGATAAAGCAAATATACAATGCGAATATGGATGGATGTAGGTACCCGAGGGGACATGGGTTGACATTCCAGGATTAAATTGCTCGGGTGTTTACCGGGTATGGTGTCAAGAGTCTTTGAATCTGGTGTATTCGTATGAAAAGTGTAACTAGTTTGGAGGAATTGAGAAAGGTCTGCAAGGATCTTGAGATTTGATACTCTCTGCCTAAGTTGTAAGGGGCTTGGTGTGAAGATATTTATTTATGTAGCTACTGATCTAATCCCCAGTGGAAGTTACTAGAGTACTATAAAGGCACGGTGTAAGTAGTAAGTAAACCTGTGTTCCTCATTTGTAATCTACCTGACAGACTGGTAGTTGGCCTTAATTCTTTATAAGGGCCGGGAAAAAATCCAAATATTCCAGTAACATTTTTTTATCTGCACAAACTTTTAGAAACAATTTCATTCAAAGAATAAAAAAAATGATACTAAGATGTAACACCAGACATCTGTGCAGTGTCACGTATGTGACGCCTGTCAGGAGTAGAAACCGAGCTTCATTGATTGACGTTGCTCAGCTTATAGGTACTCTAACCATTCAATCAAAGATAGAATTCGAAACACAGCCTCGTCGTTTGACGTAGTTCAGCGTATACTATAACAATTTAACCAAAGAGGATATATATAAATGTAAAGCTTTTTATGCAGTCATTATAAACTTATGAAGTGTGAAAAAGATAGACTAAATTCAAAAAAATTAAAACGAAAAACAGTACCTAACATAAATACACAAATTTTAAATGATAAAATATAAAAATGTATCTCAACAATGGCACTGCACGATATCTTACATTTTAGTATAACTAATGTTATGTATTTGTCTAAGTAAATAATTAAATACATATTATTAAGTATAATTCAAAAAATGCTAAACCAATTTCCATAAAACCTATATTGTGAGTCTACCTTGGAGTATATTTCAATAAAAAATATCAAAATTGGACAAGGTATTCTGTAGAAAGTTATGCTTGGCCTACCGCCTAAGATAAAACCCTTAACTAAAAATAATTATTTTATTAGAATGGTTATATTTGATATCTGAATGATTTTAACTTTTTGATACATTTTTATACTTTTTTAATTTTTTTCATATTTGCATAAATATTTCTTACTAAACAACAAAAAAATACCTTTTATGAGATCAAAACGTATTATTCCATCCTCCGTTGTTCCTAATTCTACTGAATATCGCCCAACGTTCATGACTAGTGGACGTCGCTGAAGAAGTTTCTCAGCTCCATAACATAAATGGGAATAAAGTTCTCCATCTGTTGTATTCACATATTTCCTCCAAGGAAACAGTTCCTCCAACTTGTCCGAAGAATTTGAAACTCCCAAAGCCTTTTCCGCTTTCCAAACACTGTATGCGCTCGCACATTTTGTAAGTCCGAGTTTTTCTACACATGGTATGTAAGGTTCTAAACTGTTAGCGTAGTTGGTGATAGAATTTGAAATTTCGCGAGCGGATTGAATACTTTGTGTGTAAATAAAACATGGCCACGTCGCGAAAAAGAAAACGACGGCTCGAGCTCGCATTGCTGCGGTTTAACTGAGCTTTGCAGGCAAAACATCGCCCCGCCATAGCTATACATTCCGCTAACTGTTATATTACAGAATAAGTTAAATCCATATTATATATGATGTGGTTAATTATTTCCGGTTGTTTTTGGAACAATTCCGTATTTTAAAGAGGTTAGCGAGTTTTAACGTAACTTGAAATCATTAGGTGTGTCCTGCTGCGTTTATTATTTCAAAGTTAGATAGGACATATGTCTAGAACATTTCTTTTGATACGCGTTCAACGGAAACAAGACAAACATACAAACTTATAATGAGTAAAATTATTGATCGAAATTAAGGTGCCCTAAAAACGCTTCGTTAAAATTATAAAGATAATAAAAAATAACAAAATATAAAAATTAAGGTTAAATACTTTCTTTTTGGCCATAATTTTTAAAACTTTTAATGTTATTTATTTAATTAATCTAACATAAAACTATCACAATTTAAGTTATAGAAAGACTAAAAATCATAACCTTTTTAATGTTGACAATTATTATTTTTAGGTTTTTTCAAAAAACTTTATAAACCTCTTTACTTGCTTACTTACTTACTTAAAATTTGACTTAACATTTTAAGTTCATTTTTAGACATAGTAATGTTAGTTTTAATGACTCTGTTTACATATCTCCACAGAAACGCTTAATATAATAAATGACACAGAATACAGTAAAATTACAGTTAAGTACTGAAAACAATTATAGCTATAGAACAAAATAGTCAAATATTATCAGCTATTAAATAAAGTGATAGTTACAAACTTACCACTATTACTTACTCAAATAAAATATTATCGCAAATATATATATATATATATATATGACAANNACGTATAAATAAATTTACTACGATGAATCAACAATTTTTTTGCAAAGTGTAAATTATATTTTCCATTATAATATAATATTAAAACAAAAATGTTATCAAAAAATGCAATGATCTTAAATTTGATCAGATAAACTTTTAAACATTATTCAGGATGTAAAAATCATGTTCTGTTGCGTAGATCATGATTCTTACATCGTGAATTCTTGAGTTAAATGAAAAAAAGCTACGCATCCATCCCTTAAATACTTAAAACGAAAATTTCTTCATGTATAAAAATATTCATTATTCAAAATAATTGCTCTCACGTAGTGAAAATTGGCAAAATATCAAGGGCATCTATTATACAGAAAAGTTTGGCGAAAGTTTCATTTCGTTGTCGACAGGACGCGTTCCATAAATTGACAAAATGCAATGTATCATTAACATGTACACGGTCATGGGCGCTGCAATGTGTCGTTGTAATAGTTTCTCCCCACGTGACGTGACTATTGAGTTTGTTTAATTATGCCTCGACGCACGCAAATCGTGATTTTCTTTCATTTTTTAATCGCATTCAAATAATAATCAGGTTTTCGCTTGCAGTGTAAATTAACAATACCAAACTCAATGAGATTTTTTTAAAACAATATAAACGAAGTTAGCGTTTTAGATTTTACTCGTATTTGACCATCGAAATACTAATGGAATAGACTGTCACTCTACCATGCAGCTCGTTAGAAGCGAGCATAGGTTAAAAAATATAGGTTTACCATTAAGATCACTGGTAGTAGAATGTGCAGCAGCTTAACCGGGATTGACGCTGAGGAATAATACCCGTATTAATCCACAGCGTCATTTAATTCTGCCACCATAATGACACTCATGTTCCGGTCGAGAGGCTAACTTATAAATAGATCTTAAATATTTTAAACAAGTGGCTTGGATGGACAAGCTTCTCCTTGTTATGTTTTAGTGTGCTTAGCAACTATGATGCCCACACATGTCTTTTCTTTGATCTCTCATCTGGAAAGGCAGCAGCTAGTTCGCTGTCATATTACATGCAAATATCATATTTTTATAACTACAATATGTTTCAAACAAAAATAACCGATTATGAAAAAAGAGGTTACATTTTTTTGTGTGTATGATTCCTCCTTCATATCTTAACCGATTTTAAAAATTCTTATATTTAAAAAATTTGCGCTTCTTATATGGTACAATTGTCACCAATCTGATTTGATAACGGAATCCCAGAGAAATGGATGAAATACTAATTTTATCTGTACGTAGATGACTTACATATAGGAATCGTAGTTGTTTTTTTTTTTTGCAGTTTTACTAGGTTTAAATTAATGTCGGAAGAGTCACGTTTTGCGGTATCCAGCCGTAATTACTTGTTTTTTTTAATCTATTTCTCCGTAATATTTCAACCGATTTTAAAAATTCTTTTTGTATTTGTAAGACCGCACTTTCAAGATGGTCCCATTGGCACCAATCAAATCTGATGATGGTATCCTAGAGAAATGGAGGAAAATACTAATTTTATCTGTGCGTAAATGACTTACTTATAGGAATCGTAGTCGTTTTTTGTAGTTT
>NJDC01000500.1:39991-52505 GCA_002245475.1 Calephelis virginiensis
ATTCTTTTTGTATTTGTAAGACCGCACTTTCAAGATGGTCCCATCGGCACCAATCCAATCTGATGATGGTATCCTAGAGAAATGGAGGAAATTACTAATTTTATCTGTACGTAAATAACTTATAGGAATCGTAGTCGTTTTTTGTAGTTTTACTGAGTTTAAATTAGAAAATTATATGATATGATATGAATATAGATATGGGCGAGAGAATTACTTACTTATAAAGTAAGTAATTCTAACGCCCATATCCTCGAATGTGTAGAGTTACAACCAGGGCACCCACGACTAGCCGAAGACACTAAGTCCCACAATGTGATAGGTGGCAAGCCTATCGCCAACTGGGCACATATCTAATCCCGAGCAACATTTTTTATTAGAAAATTGGACCTCACGAAGTCAAGTAAAACACTGGGACCGCTAGACTATAGGTTTTAAATTATTGTCGAAAGAGTCACCTTTTGCGGCATCCAGTCTTATTTACTCGAATTTTTTTACAAATATATAATCTTACTAGGTGCCTGATCCGGCTTCGCTTGGATGGTACATTTTTTATCATAAATTGAGATGTAAGCTATCCTATCTTTCAAGTTGGATCAAACTGCACATGGTGTGCAAATTTGATTGAAATTGGTTAAGTAGTTTAGAAGTTCATCGCGGACAAACAACGTGACACGTAATTTATATATATTAAGATATGTATAATCTTGCTTGGTACATTTTAACCTACCTTTCGCAATTCAAAACCATATTTAAGTAGCTACGTAATCAAGCTATTAATTATATCATGTGTAAAAGTGTATTCCAATTTTCGCCCCCTAATTGGAGAGAGTTGTCATTATACCCACTTTTTTGTACCATAATCTCAACATTGTCCCTCTGGGAAAAAGTTATGTGATGTAATTGGGTTTTCTCACAACTTTTTAACCTAAAACTTTTAACAATGCAATATCGTGACAACTGCTTATTGTAGTCAAAACTTTATTTTTTCCATGGGTTTACAGTTAATGAATCTAGTCAAACATGGAACACTTAAATAGTAATAGACTTATATCAAACGTTATGGGAATTTCTGACATAACGTATTATGTTTTCTATGAACTTTGATAATAGCAATTGTTTCAAATACCTTTCTTGCAGTAATATCCCTATAATTAAAAATATGGCTAGTTATCAAGCAAGAGAAGTGGATATCGTCGACTTATTGCAAGAACTCTGTAACTGCAAAAACTCACTAAATACGTTTTTTCATGGATGGATTTATTTTGACATATTGGACAATGCAATTAATTACAAAACTTACTTATTTTTAACTAATTTGCTTCAGGCGTTACGCAGCTTGCTATTAAATCCATAACTACAACTTTGGCAGTGAGACATTTACTGTTAAAATGTTGAAATTACCGTTTATTTAAGAATAATAAATGTGTCACATAATGACTTCTTGCAATAAGTCGACGATGTGTAAGAGTAAGTAGACAACTTTATCCAAATATGAGGAACACACTGGGTTAACTCTAGCAACATGATGACAAGATCTAGAGTAATAATGCGAACAAAAGCAAACTATGATTATATCATGAAATGATTACCTGTTTCAATATTGCAGCTAACAGAAAATTATGTATTATAATAGCTGCAAGCTAAAGATGAGTAGTCGTTTTGGATCTGTAATAATATCTCGTTCATTACCCGTCTTTTCCTGTTTAAGATACAGTACGGTGATGTATAAAATCCATGAATTGCTGCATGAAAAAGGTTTATATTTTATGTGTACTAGTCGACTCGATCAACTTTTAACCGAGTTCAAAAAAACGAGGAGGTTCTCAATTCGGCTATCATATTTTTTTATGTACACCAATTTCTCCGAGGTTTCTGAACCGATTAACGTAATTCTTTTTTGTTTGATACGGAATAGTTTCGAATTGGACCTTTAAAAAATTGATTCAGGTAGGCCCATTAGTTTTAATTTGTAACTGTAATAAATCACTAAACTACCACCAGCGGGCAATGTGATCGCATGAGGCACTCAAGCAATATCTATATCTATACCTTCATGTATAAAATTTCTGTTTATTTGCCTTTGTAGAGGATTATCTTAGGAAATACTGATACGTTTATTTAAAAGGAGTGTGATAGATTTTAATTTACTACGATTAAACAAAAAATTCAATGAAGAATAATGACACATGTAAATGAAGTCGGAGAAAAGCGGACTAATTGCTTTTTGTCTAAAGTAAGTACGGTTAGGTAATAGGTACGTAGGGAGATGAAAGTCGCAATTCGGACATTTTAATATCGCTTTTAAATACTGAATCAAGTAATCGATTTGTATAAAACTTTCACCGCTTCGATAGTGATCTAAGGACACCTTGGGGAGGAAGTTTCCTTTAAAGAAGCGACATTAGTCCATAAGTAGTGGCGATAACTAGGGCGACATTCCTATAGTACGATCACGTTGGCCAACACTTTCTTTTCATTGTTTGGTCTCTGATTGTTTCCGCAGGATACTTTATATCCTGGCTATCGATCATATTGCCTGCAGTTAGATTTTGGCCAGCGGCTAGTGACCATCAAATTTTTGGACTGTATTTAATAAAAAAAAATGTGTAAAATGTTTGGTGTTTGGTCATTAGCGTACTTCGCGATTTTCGCTTCAGTGGCTTATTGTGATGATAGTGTTGCTAGTCGAAGTATTATCGATATTTTCGACAAAGGTAAAGTTGCAAATGAGTATTAAATAATTACTGTTTGGTTATCTCAAATTCAAAATCTCAAGTTTCGACAAAGAATAAATAAAATAATCTAGAGTTGTAATAAACAATAACTTCATTGACAAAAAACATACTTTTGTATTGCGCTGAACTACTCGTTCAAAATAAGAAATAATTTTCTAAAAATCCCAAAGAAAAAGAAAAGTGATTGAAAAATAATTTCATCGTATAAAAGATTGGTGTGCTAGATGACATTTGTTAAAAATATCTCACTCATAGATATTGGTATCAGTGAAGTTATACTAGGGGTGCCCAGAACTCCAACAGGATTTTAATCCAGAGCACATGAAGTGACGCTAGCGTCTGCGGGATCTATTAGAAATTATGGAGTAGACGGCAGGGAATATTAAAGTAATGTGTTAAACGCTGCGAGGAGCGTCTAAAATCTAAAAATTAATTACAGTCACTAGATGTTTAGTAAGCGCATTATATATTGAAAGGGTATATAGCTTGTGTGTCTTCGTTGAGGCAAATTCTATATTTTCTAATAAACTTGTTTTCTACAAATTTCTGATCCTTCTACGCCCTAAAATAAACCTTCTGGACTTCAATATGACGTGCTCAAGAGTATTGTCAAGCCAGAAAATATAAGACAGGTAACCCTATTCGAACGTGTAGATATTTGATTCAAAGCTCTTTTTAACCATAATATGATAATAGGGATTTCCTATATTGTAACCTGACGCACTGGAGTAAGTAACCAAATTCCCTCTTGGGATCCCCTACTATTATTAAAAATGACGGATCTTGAAAACAAACTCTCATTGATTGGCGTTTTCTAAGATTTTCTTATAAGAAAATTAGTATTTCCGTTCCAAAGTATTAATAAAAAGACCAAAGGTTACTTTCTGTTTGCAATTAGATAAATCTGTCATACTAGCCATAAGACAGCGACGCATCAGTATCATCTTTGGTGTCTAATGCCTACAAATGCACAGATGTTATCGATGCCATACGGTTTGCCGTGTCTCTGACCATCAGGAAATTCAATTGTTTGCTCGATAATTTATTTTACAAGCAGCTTATAAAAGAATCCTCATTATGTTAATATGTTTTCATTACGCTTTCAGGTGAGTTTTATGCAAAACCAATAGAACTATTTAAATGCGATCGCATATCTGTCGTTGCGTGTAGTCATGCTATTACGTTTGTAACAGCTACAGTTTTCTAATACTATCACTGGCTTAAAGAAAAAAAGGTTTTAATGTTGAAATGTTTTCTAAATTTAATTTCCGTTTAATATTAATATAATATATTGTCTAGAGTAATCCATTGTAATGTTACTTAATCGCTAGATTGATTATAATGAAATTTGTACTAATACAGTTTGAAGTTTATGTAAGGACACAATATGTAAATGTGGCTGCCATTCTTCTATGTATCTACCGGCAGTTTTTAGAGACGTCAATTATTAAAGTTTAATAATTCGTTAGATTGACATTTTCATACAAACTTGTGCCTCAATGATAGATTAAATGTTAAATATTATCTCCAGGTGCGGCTGTTAAACATAGATTAAATGTAAATTGACGTCTTTGAGTGCAGCTGTGACTTATAAGTCTAGAGTCTTCAGGGCCATGAGTTTACGACTTGTCAAGTTTACTACACTCGCTAACGTCTCTGTAAATTATTTGTATGAAAACTTTGAACAGCGCCTCTATTGGTAACTAAGTGAAACACATTTTCAGACCAAAAGTTTCATAAATCTCGAACCAGAACTTACCGAACGTAATATATAGCAGCTCATGGTAAAGGTTGAGGGAAAACCACGCAAAATCTAAGTTATTGAAATATTGTATATAATTTGGTCTCATTTAAACACAAAGCCGCGAAAAACCGTTGTTTGAAAAAACATGAGTAAATTATTAGAAAATCAAAAAACGGCAAAAAATGTCATGTGAAAGTTTTACTTTTATAGTTATACGTTATCTATAAAATAAAAGTTATATAGGTTACAGAAGGGACATGCATATATTCTAATACTCATAGTCATATACATACACTCGTTAGTCGAATGGCTAGCGTACTACACCGACTAACCGCGAGGCTCGGGTTCGATTCTAGACGGGGCAGGCATTTGTGTGATGAACATTTAGATGTCTTTATTTTCCCTGAGTATTTATTAAATTTATTCTGGTATCTATTTAAGTATTTCTATGTATTAGTATCGTTGACTAACACCCATAACACAAGCTATAATGTGCTTACTTTGGGGTTATATTCAATTTGTGTAACTTGTCCAAGGATATATAAAAGGCGTTTCAGGTGTTGGACTTGATTGCATGTGGTCCAGGGTTCGAATCCCGGGTCGGGCAACAAAAAGAAAATTTGAGTTTTCCAATTTTCTAATAAAAAAAAATGATGCCCGGAATTGGATATGTGCACGGTTGGCGATAGGCTTGTCACCTAACACATTTTGGGGCTCGGCTAGTCGTGGGTGCCCTGGTTGTGCCTCTGCCTACCTCTTCGGGCATGAAGATAGTTTTTTTTAACTTATCTTCCGTAATTGGGTAAAAACATTCCCAACATCTAAAAAGAAGCGTACAGTTTTATTACCTAATGCGTACAATGTTCACTTTCGTATTATTTTACATTTTAATGATCCCTCACGCAACCAAGTCTGTACTAAGTAATTTATTAATGTTATTTGTTAATTCAACCAACATTAACTTTTTATTTCTTACTTTCCGTGTGAAAAACTATAAATTACTTCCTCTTTAACTCCATCAAGTCGGAATTATTACAGGAAATTAAATATATAATACATTTTAAACCCTTAGTAGGCTTAAGTTGGCAGTACACCGTATATTTATTGATATTAGAAGAGCCCTTAACATGCTTGCATTTTATGTGTGAATAAACAAAAACAATTTCACAATTGGTTTTTTTTCTTACGAAAAAACGGAGAATCCGACGCATATTTAACTTCACCACACATAACATTCTATAGATTAGACGAACTCTGTTATACTTTTTATTAATAATTGTTATAATACAACCCCAAGGAAGTCCTGTATAACTTAATGCAATCAGTTCATTGCTTTTTGTGTTATATTTAAATATATATCTTCACGAATCCCCGAAGTGGTAGGAAGAGGTACACCCGGAGCACTCACAACTAGCCCAAATCACTAAGTTCGACGATACCATACCAGGTATTTTTATTAAAAAATGATAAAACACAATTACATGAAGTCAAGTTTTTTAAATTGTAAACGACATAATATTAGTTTAGTCGGTTGTGGAGTTTTGGAAAAGCCAGAATATTCTATTTCATATCTTGTATATAAAATCGGTTCGTCGGTATAATTAAAACCCGAAGATAAATTTATTGACTTCAGATGTGTCTTATGGCAACATATTGTGTTTATCAAATATATAAGTAGAATGTAAAAACATAATAAACGCAAAAACAACATTTTCTATATATTTTATATTGGTGAGATATGGCACTCGATATTGCCTACCCTGCAACGGACTTGGCGTGAAGATATGTATATACGTGTGCATGTATTTTATATTGGTATATAGAAATGGATTTAACTTTTAGTTAGTAGCTACGTTAAATAATAGAACGTTTATCTTGCAGCTAAGATTTTCAACCACGGGTAGTTAGTTTTGATTTTATTTTGTTTTTTTTTTATTACAAGACAATCAGATATTTTTGGAACGAAGTTCCTTATTGCGCGTTGTGAATATGCGCGCGGGGCTAGACGGAGAAAATTCTTACGAAAATGTTGTCACGACACTTTTTGCTCTGTGGTCTAGCGGTTCAGTAGTTGGACTTGACTGCATGAGGTCCCGGGTTCGAATCCCGGGTCGGACATTTTTTTAATTTTCATTTTCTATTTTTTTTATTATCATTTTCATTTTTTTAATTATTTTTTTATATATATATTTTTTTATTTCATGTTTCTCTGTCTGTCTCTCTCTATAAGAGAGATAGAGATAGAGATTACTAAAGATTGATAGAGATTGAGAGAGAGAGGGGGGGGGGAGAGAGAACTTCGTTCCATCCGTCCCTTGACACCTCTCAACTTTTTTTTCGTATTTGAAGACATACACGCTACCTTTACAACAATGATGCTGTATCAAACAAAAGCTAAAATGTTAAGTCTCTAGTCCAAATAAGTATATATACTAAATTCTGGTTTTAATATTAACATTTATATTATTATTTATACTGGGTTTGTATACTTATTTAAATAAATATTTCAATTTCATTACCCTTTATTATTATTTACTCGTATTAAGTTTAGACTTAACTATTTAGTATTAGTTAGTATTAGTATCTTCACGCCCATACCCCGAAGCAGTAAGCAAAGGTACAACAAGGGCACCCACGACTGTCTGAAGACACTAAGTCCCTTAACTATTTAAAGGAAATTTTCCGATTTTTTTGTCCAACCCGGGGATCGAACCTGGGACCTCAACACGTCAAGTCCGACGTCAGACTGCTAGACCACAGAGGCGATGTATGATGTGTTAGTATCTTGTCTAACACCTTTGTAACACAAGGATATATTTTTCTAAATTTGGGGTTAGTTAATTTGTAAAGTGATATTTATTAATTTATTACAACGGCGATATTTAATTATTCTTTATTCAAAAAATTGTCCGTTACACTATTCACATAAAAAAGTGCTATTAAAACTGTCAAATATACATCATTGAGTCCAGCCTTTCTCCGTTATTTTAGTAACCTACGTTATATCGTGACCTACTATGTGTACCTTAGCAAGTAAAAAAATAAAGATTTGTAATTATCAAGTAAATGTCAAACACATTATACCCAATAAGTCAATTTTGATAATGCGATATGAATGAAATTGCTAATATAGAGATAGGACTTATACAGCCGCACTCAGAGACCTCAATTACCTTTTAGTCAGTCATTACGTCGATAATGGAGATTCTGCTATCCACAAACTAAACGCATGCATGTGTATTTTAAGTGAAACAAAACAAAAGAGATGTAACATTTTAGCATTTTAGACATGTTAAATTGGTCCGGACATGTCAAGTGTTATATTTATAATCAATGTTTTCCGAGTGTTAGATTAAACGTATGTAGAATTGTGTACAGTCTAACGGTAATGTATCTCAATCTAATGGATTTCTAGCAATCTAGATAGCTGCGTATCCGGCGGCCTATCCCATACCTAATTGCCATATTTATTCTGTCCACAGATATGTTATTGGCAAGCGATAACATAAAATGGATCAAAATATTAATCTTGGACAGCACGTTTTGGATTAGGATTGATTACTAATATTGGCCGTAAGCTGACAGCACTAAAAGTGTTTTGTCTCTTTTTAATAGAAAGAAGATAGCGATAACTTAAAACTAGTTTAATATGTGCTAAACAAAACTACTATTTTCTATACAAAATTGGGATTCAGTAAGATGAAATGCTTATTGCGGAATTTCTGGATAAGGCCGTAAAATGTCTACATAATGGCTGATCAAAAGACAGTTGACCTCTCTGAGTGCGGCTGTCAGACGCACATAAGGACTAATGGCTATGCAAAATCTACTAACACTATGACGGCAGCAATATATAAATAATACTAATCTATGACCATATGGAATAACCCAGTCACTTGAATTAACAATTTACCACCTCGCGAGTGATGGAGTCGTCACATCCTGAGGTCATCACAAACTTGCATAATAAACTTTAGTTTTTTGGCTATTAGGCAACTAGACTTTCACCTATATTGGTCAAAGTCTCCTGTGTCGAATATATTATTTGTCTTCCTGCCATCCACCTCGTAAAGGACAAGCGGAGGTCAAATTGGTCATTACTAATGGTTCACTAGTGGTAAGTAGAGTGCTGTGCTGCATCTTGTCCAGGTAGAAATCCACAGCCTTGCCTAATTCTTTCGCCACTCTGACAATGCCATATTCTGGTTTAGAGGGTAAGGTAGACGGTAGACTTGTACAAATTGGCCTATTACTTTGGCCATAGGACGACGATGCAGCTACAGGATATATGGTATCTATAGGCAACGGTTACCTCTTACCATTAGGAAGTCTACTTGGTCGCTATCCCATCACATTAAAAGAATCTAGATGATTTTGAGTAAATTTTTTTTCCCGTGTTGGTCCGGGATTCTTTGCAGAATAGTCCATCTGCCTTCCTGCCAGGCAACTCGTAAGAGGCAAGCATAGGCGTGCTGTCACTAAGACCGTGACTTTTGACTAGGTGATAGAGTTTCGCAACGACTCCGGATTGGTACCACCGCCTTATCCTTCCGCCATAACGTCATCACTTGCCGTTGACGTGTTCCAATTCGGAGGACAGGTAGTCGGTAAAATCACTTTTGCTCGAGGCCTAACATCCTGGCTTTAGATTGGCAACTGTTACCACCTTTGGTAACTCTAGGCCGCGTGAATTTCTTACCATCAGAAAATCTGCTTCTTTGCCTTTCAATATCCCTAAAAAATGTAAAAGTTTAATCTTTCCAGATGCAGATGCTGGCCGAACTTTCGGACATAATGCCCTCAAGCGACTATCATTCATCTTCTTACCAGTCATGTTCACTTTGGGTGTCATATCCACTCTCCTGATGGCCTTGGCTGTGATATCGGTGAAGAACCTCGCTATTGGAGTTTTACTCCTCATTGTCAGTGTCAGCCAGGTAAGAAATATTAAGATTCCTGTCTATAATTAAGCTCAGTAAAACTGAAAGAAACCCACTCCAACTCTTATCATATTATTTTATTAAATACCAATAGGGTTACTCTTGAAACTCAATTCATGCAAAATTGGGAATTGGAATCGAGTATGTCATTTTAGGTATTCTTGCACACAAAACTGGTTAAGGCCCCATACTTAGTCAGCCAGAAGAGCCAATCAGCGCACTCCCCTGTTCCATGATTACTATGAAATATTGCGCTCTAAAGTAAATGTCCTAAGCGCCAAATCACTATTTTTGACACTATAAAAGTAATTTGAAAAAAAATATTAAAACTAAAACAGTTATCTTTTAGGCATAATAATTATCTATGTTTATGTTAAATCTGGTGTCGATATTTTCATAATTGAAGTAGACAGTTGGATTTTGATTTCAAAAAAGGGTTAACTTTTTGATTTTTTTCTATCGAGCAAATAGAAATGAATCGTGTTTTGGAAACACTAGTGTTATAAAGCATATTAATGTTAATCTTGTGTATTTTTGTCGCCAAGATCCATAATTGCTTTGTATGAAAAAAACAGTAAATTACTGACGTATTTTAGCATACATGGCCCCCTTAATAGTAAAAATAAATTATTTTCTCGGATTCGTTAAAACTTCAGTTGATATAGCCTTGAATAGTGAAACTGGTTGGCTAAAATATAATAATAAAAAATACATTGTAGAAAGTACAAGTGTTTACAAGTTTATAATTTATTTCGTTAAATTTATTTTTATCTAAATGTTAATAATCCACTAATGTTTTGTTCAAAAGTACCTAAAATATACGAGTGACACTACAAATCGTGATTCGATCTTTTTTCCCACATAAATTTTATCAATATCCTGCTAGTAGTTTTGATTTGATTTGAAAATCGATATGTAATTGGAAACAAACATACAATTAAACATGCAGTCGAATTGGGAACCTCCTCTTTTTTTGACTTGGTCAAAAATAAGTGAAGTTGATACAATCTATTTTGCTAATTAACGCACCCGCACTTCATAAGTGCCTGTCTGCAGTAAACGCTAACCGGTTTTAAATTGACTTCAATCATAATATTATACATACAAACTTTCGTGTCCATACATTGATGTTGAAACCCGGGAAGACCAAGGTTGACATTCCAAATTAAATTGGTCGGATGTTATCCAAGTGTAGCCTCAAGAGTCTCCGAAACCGACGTGTTTTGTATGAAAAAGGTAATGAATAAGGCCAGAAATATCTGCAAGGATCGGGAGATTTGGCACTCGATACTCTTTGCCTACCTCGCAAGGAACCACCTACTAAGGGACGTGGCGTCTAGAACTTCGTTTCATCCGTTCTATTTGTACCCGTACATGTAAATTTTGTACCCGTGCGAAGTCAATATAATAATAACACCAAAATTAGCCAAATCGGTCCAGCTGTTCTCGAGTTTTTGCGAGACTAACGAACAGCAATTGATTTTTGCATATGTAGCAGAAAAAAAATTTGATAGTGATACAGAAAAGACAAATGAAAGCTTATAATAAAACATTGAACCTTCGGGTAACTTTCGTTTAGTTTTTTTATTGATCTACTACAGATCATGCATAAGGTAAATGACAGATGACGTAAACTTGATAACTTTCATTTTTATGCATTAAAATCACTGGTTGCAGATTCTCAGAATAATATTGATTACTAGCTGTTGCCCACAGCATTTCCCACTTGGTAAAGGTCCCATAGGAACATTTTTTTGGGATAAAAACTATCCTATGTGTTAATCCTAGCCTCTATGTGTGTGCCAAATCTAATAAAATCGGTTCAGCAGTTTTTGCGAGAAGGAGTAACAAACAAACAAACGTACAAACTTTCGAAATTATGATATTGACAGGATTAACTCGAATTACAATAAAAATTAGCTAATTCGGTTAAATTGTTGCTCAGTAATAGACTTGACATTTTTATTAAAACGGATGAAATTTTATAATTAGACTACTATACAGACTTCGCCTGACGTTGATAGCAGATCCTATTAATATTATAAATGTGAAAGTTTGTAAGTATGGATGTATGGATGTTTGTTACTCTTTCACGCTCGAATAGCTGAACGGCTTTGTCTGAAATTTGGAAGACAGATAGATTGTGACCTGGATTAACATATAGGCTATTTTTAATCCCGATCGCACACCGGGTTTCTGTGAAAACGGGGGCAAAGCCGCAGGTAGCAGCTAGTAAGTTAATAAAATTAGTATCGTTTTTCCTATTTTGATGCAATTTTCCAGCTTTTTTCGCCATCCAGGCACGTATCCAATCGCGAGCAACATTTTTTTAAAGAAAATTTGTTAAAAACGTTTTCTTCTCGTCGCCCGACCCGGGGATCAAACCTGCGACCTCAAGAAGTTAGTTCAACACCTGGACAGCTAGATCAAAGAGGCGATCATAAATACGTACATGCATACATACATAAGTGCATAAATACAATCAATAACTTTTCAGTGCTTATTCCAACGTTACTGTATGGAAGTGAGAGTTGGGTATGTCAGAAAGAGCATGAAAGTAGGATAAATGCGGTCGAAATGAGAGCACTACGGAAAATCTGTGGTGTAACGCTCGCTGACCGCATTCGTAACAGTGAGATCAGAGAAAGAGTGGGATTGAAAGAAAGTGTTGGTGTTAAAATGCGAAAGGGCAAGCTCCGCTGGTTCGGTCATGTGGAAAGAATGACAGATGAAAGATCGACAAAGCAGATATACAATGCGAATGTGGATGGATGTAGGTACCCGGGGAGACCAAGGCTGACATTTCACGATCAGATCAAACGGATATTATCCGAGGGTGGTGTCAAGAGTCTCCGAAACCGGCATGCTTGTATAAAAAGGGTTATGAATGTGAAGGAAGCAAGACAGGTCAGGATCGTGAGGTCTGGCACTCGATACTCTCTGCCTACCCCGTAAGGGACTTTGCGTGAAGATATGTCTGTGTAATAACTTTTATTTTTTAATTACGTATATTTTGATTCAACATAGGTTTTTGAGTTTATAGTTTTTCAGTTTTTACATTTTCCTTTCATATTTTTATTTTAAAGTAGCAAATA
>NJDC01000500.1:52569-65667 GCA_002245475.1 Calephelis virginiensis
TTACTTGTTTGATATCGTATCTCATAAAAAAAGTAATTATTTTCTCCCATGCGTTAATAAATCAAAAACTTAAAACTTATAAAACGACACATAACTATAAGACATCTATAATTTATGTAATAATTTCGCTTTCAGGTCCAGTTTATTTAAGAACCGGTAATCATTCACATTGATACATTATTATGTTGAAATAGAAATTGTACATCGATGTCCGTTCGTACCAAATACTCAATTATATTACGTTATTAAGTATTAAAATTATTATTTTTTCTAAATCGGTTAAAATAAAAAAACCTTAAAAGAGTTTTATATACCTAATATTCCAAAAACAGTAAAAAGACAAATCGGTCACAAAAATGTAACCTACATTTAAACAAACGATTTTTTTTAAATAAAATTACATGTAAAACTTCTTTTGAGACCAGTCTCAAATAAAAAAAAACGATAAAATAATAGCTTAAATAATTTAAGCACAGCAAAGCTTAAAAAAACCGACTTCAACTATTTCATCAACTTGTCGCGTTTTGATGATATTTTTTTCAAATGATAGCTAACGATTTCGAAATGGTCTCACACACATTTTATATAGAGATAGTAACCCTGAAAACAGAACTTACTTAAAAATAAAAAATAAAATAAATTGTACTTCTAATTAAAAAAAATAAAAAATGTTAAATAACACATTCCTCGCATGAGAAGTATAATATATTTTAAATGAAATAAAATATAGTTTAATAAAAAATATAACATAATTTAATATTTCAGAATATTAAAAATTATCAGAGCAAAATATTATAAAAAATAAATTTAATTGGCTCATATTACAATACAAATTAAAAAGTAGGTCTTTTTAAATTGAGTTATGTCACCTTGTGGTATTAAAAATATGTTAATGGATGTATCCTACTGACAAACTGTTTCCGAAAGTTTGGGAAATATATTGATTCTAACCGACTGCAAAGAAGGAGGTTCTCAATTCAACCGCAGGTTTTTTATTATTGTTAAACGATTACTCGACCTGTACCAAATCGACTAAGTTCTTATTTTAGAATAACAGGTCATAATTCAAATGTAGTTTGAAATCAATTTTATCATGATACTACTACCTCGTTGGTCGAATGGCTAGCGTACACACCTAACTACATCGACGTACCGCGAGGTTCGGGTTCAATTCCCGACGGGGGCAGGCATTTGTGTGATGAACATTTAGATGTCTACATTGCCAGGTCTGGGTGTTTATTAAATTTATTCTGGTATTTATTTAAGTATTTCTATGTATTAAAATCGTTGACTAACACCCATAATGCAAGCATTTAATTTGCTTGCTTTGGGGTTAGATCCAATTTGTGTAAGTTGTCCAGGAATATTTATTTATTTAATTTAAAAAATATATTAAATCGCGACGACCTAACGAAATAGACATTTCACGTCGTTTTAATTCTTTTTTTAAAGTCTGTTTTTGAGGTTTTACTGCGCTTACTTATTAAAGATTAGCATTTTATTGCCGTTTAGTGTTCCGTAGCCAAAAGGCATAAAATACAACCCATTACATATAAATACACATGTCCGTCTGTCCGTATGTCACAATCACATTATTTCAAAAATATTCGATCGCAGGTAGTAAATAGGTATCGTATTTTGTGAATCATGTTACGATTTTTGTGCAGAAAAAAATAGTTTAGGTGAGGCCCCAAACACAACTGCAACAATATTTTTTTACAGGCTGTATCCCGGCTATTTTCTGCGGCAGTGGCGCCACCTCCTTTAGTCTTCCATCCCAGGACCGAAGTACTGCCGGCCCCAGCTTTACCCGCGGCTTGGCCACCGACTGGGCCTCTCCTTTCACCATGGGGAAGATCTGATAATGAAGCAACAATTTCCGATTAAAGTATCGAGATAATATAGATAATAAGTCGAATTAGAAAGCTGTCTGTTACATTACTTAAATATTCTGGGAGAACTTAAAAAATGTAATAGTCTGTAAGAAGACATTAGGTGTTACCCCCTTCTAGCATCTATTTGTTTAATTTAAATAATGTATTTGAAAATAAACTTTAGCGTTCTAAAAGGAAAAAAAACATAAGATTTAACATTTTTGATAATACTTGATTGTAATCGTAAAAAAAATAGGAAATCTATATTTCCTTCCCATAAAAGATTTTTTTACAATAACACAAACCAGCTATGTAGAATATTATTATAATAATACCTCGCATTCGTATTTAATATTTTTAACATGAAACAGGTTTATTTTAAATATTTTTATATATTTAATATTTTCCATAATTCGTAATAATTATATTATATCCCTATATTAGATAAATATTTATCTTTATAATTATTTATATTTATAACATTCTATTATTATGCAATATTTTTTTACAAATATAAAAGACTAACAAAAGCAAATTGGATTTAAAATATTCATTACAATATACTTTTTTAATATCAAATTTTCTACATATAAATACCTATTACGTTTTTCTCATCGACAGTACTCTTAAGGATATTATGTCTATCTTTTCTAGGTGTAGAAAAGAGAAAGAAGCTAATTATTTAATAAAGTTTTTGTACGTGACAGTATTAATAAAATGCATTTAAATAATTAAATCTTCGTCTGTCTTTCGCGAAGTAAATGTTTGTGGGAGACAGACGACGAAAAATTAAAATGTTTATATGTAAGTTATTTATATATAAATACATAATTTGTATAAATTGCTGTTTTATTTGTAAAAAAATGCTTAATCGCCTCTGTGGTAGGTCCCGTCTTAACACGAATTGTATTATGAGGTCCCTGGTTTGAAACCCGAGTCAGGAAACTCAAAATATGCTGTTGCAATATCGTAATGAAAATAACTCTGATCGAGATGGGACTAATGTTTTTTAAGAAAGAAAGAAAGAAATCATTTATTGTCACACTAAATTTTACCACACAATACACAGCAATAACAAAAAAAAACAACTAGAAATCTTACCTAACTAAACATAAATGCAACTTGAGTAATATAGTATTATCGCCTCTGTGGTCTAGCGGTTCAGTTGTAGGACTCGACTGCATGAGGTCCCGGGTTCGAATCCCGGGTCGGGCAGAAAAAAAAAATTGGGTTTTCCCAATTTTCTAATAAAAAAAATGTTGCTCGGGTTAGGATATGTGCCCGGTTGGCGATAGGCTTGCCACCTATCACATTGTGGGACTTAGTATCTTCGGCTAGTCGTGGGTGCCCTGGTTGTGCCTCTGCCTACCTCTTCGGAGATATGGGCGTAAAGATACTTTTAAGTAATATAGTTTAATTACATAAAAAACTTTCAGTTGAGTTACTTAGTACTGTCAGGTACTCGTGGGTCCTCGCTGCACCTGTTCCTGCCATTTCAGAAATATGGGCGCGAAGATACTTACTTACCTATTTTTACTACTTTTAATTTTTTTTTCGTCAAGCGTGACACATGAATTGCATTTAGATTTGATTTAGAAACTATTAAGAACTGAGTAGCCTGGTTTTTATTATTCCACATGTGTTTTTTGGATTGGTTCCTTCAACATAGAGCGAACTAATATTCATAAAATTAATATAATTAATGTTACATTCTGTATTTCTTATTTCAAATTTCTTCTATTTCACACAAACGAAATGATATGTCATAAGATAGTAGTTTTAATGCTGGAAATCTGAAGAGTTTTTATATGTTACTAGCTGCCTATTCCGGCTTCGCTCAGATGTTAATTTTTTTGATTATAAATTGAGATGTAAGCTATCCTATCTTTCAGGTTGGATCAAACTGCACACAGTGTGCAAATTTGATTCAAATCGGTTAAGTAGTTTAGGAGTCCATCGCGGACAAACAACGTGACACGTAATTTACATATATTAAGATAGGTCAACGGATAAGCACACGGGTCTGCTGATGGTAAGAGATAAGTGCGATAATTTAAATATTAAGTTACTTAAGTAAAAAAATAAATTTTTATTATTCTTATAATTACAAAAACTAATGAATCATATTTTTTTAGACATTTCATATAAAAAAATAATATCTAAATCTATTCAGGATTAGTGTGGACGGTTACACAAGAAAAAAAGGCAGTGAAAACCTTTTAAAAAGCAGCCTTCGTTTATGATAGCATACTAGAATAGAAAAATAAACAACTATGACGATAAACATTTTTAATTTTTTAGTAGCTATTGCCTGCGGGATAGAAACCAAGTGACCCTCTATTTGTTTGCCAAATTTCATAAAAATCGGTTCAGTAGTATTTGCGTAACAAACATATAAACTTTCTCATTTATAACATCATTTGGATTTTACACGTCATTCTAGTAAATATAGTAGAAATGAAAAAGAGACAATGCGAAAATGGCTTAAATGCAGCTAACTTTGCGATTTTGACAACTTCATCGAACTTAAAATGAAAAACCTTTCACCCTTCTTCTTTCACCCGTCTTTATTCGAATAATAATCAATCAATTTCAACGTTTTCAATGGCACTTGTCGATCTAGATTTCAGATAGCAGTGATGGACAGGTTATCATAATGAAATCAAGCGGAAATGTCACACATCGGTAACTTTTTATGGCGACTTTTAGATTTAGCGGCTGTGCGACAGGTAGCGCTATTCGCTATCCTGGATTCGCAACTCATAAGAACTTTTTACGAAATACTTTTTCACTTTAGTTGATAGAAGTTTTAAGCCTCGTTAATTCCTTTTGTAATTCAATTTCTGAAATAAAATTACGGGAAAGCACAAGTATGTGATTTTATTAAATGAACGTTAGCATTTTTCTCCGTGTTAGACCGGGCTCCTATGCAGAATACACCATCTGCCTTCCTGCCAGGCAGCTCGTAAAAGTTGAGCATAGGCTTACCTAACTAACACCGTGACATCTGACTAGGTGGTAGAGTTTCGCAACGACTCACCCGGATTGGTACCACCGCCTTAACTATTCCTGCCCCCATAACGTCATGACGTGTTCCAGTTCGGAGGGTAAGGTGGCCGGTAAACTTACTTTTACTGGAGGCCTAACATCCCGGCCTAGGTTGGCAACGCATCATTACCACCTTTGGTGTCTCTAGGTGGCGTGAATTTCTTGCCATCAGAAAATCCGTCTGCTTATTTGCCTTACAAAATCATAAAAAAGATTATTTATAGTATAGAGCACTGAATTAATATTTCACCGAATTTGATTTATTTTCAATATTCTTAAATTGAGGTTTGCATTATGGTACATACCATACTTACTTCAGTTGCGAGAAAAGCGCATATCAAACCGTGACTCATTGTGTAATAATCTGAAAATGTGAAACTGCAAAAATATATTTACCTTAATAATATGTTCTTTAAACAGTAACATACATATCTCATAATTTAATTGAAAAAATCACAAACATGATTATTATAACTTAACACACACACGTCACACACACACACACACACACACACACACACACACGCGCGCGCGCGCGCGCGCACACGTAAATCTTCACAAATGTCCGTTGTGAGATAAACAGAGAGCGAAGAGAGAAATTACCTTCAAAAAATTATTTATTTATATATTATTTAATGGGTAACCTAAATATTGGAATTTATATATAGACACCATTACACAAAATTTGGTGAAAATTCGTTCAGTGAGTTTTGAGGAAAAGTAAGCAGACAAACCAACAAAAAATGTAATTACCCTTGTTTTGTTTTCTATATGCTGTATACAATATATTGCAATATTTTTATTAATTTGTCATGTACAGATTTAGTTTTATTACTGTATTATTAATTCATTATAAATCTACGTATACATATACATATACGAGGGCCATTCAATAAATTTTTAGCCTAAGAAAAAATAAAGAAAATTTTGAGAAAATAAAGATTTATTTTTCAACATAGTCTCCTTTCAATTCAATACACTTGGACCAGCGATGCTCCAACTTTTTTAACCCGTCAAAAAAATACCATTTCCCGAGGTCTTCAAAATAGGCCTCTGTGGCGGCGATGACCTCATCATTCGACCCAATTCTTTTGCCGGCGAGTGACTTTTTCAGATTTGGGAACAAGAAAAAGTCGCATGGAGCCAAGTCTGGAGAATACGGTGGATGGGGCAGCAATTCGTAGCGCAATTCGATTAATTTGGCCATGACAACGGCGGAGGTGTGAGCCGGCGCGTTGTCGTGGTGGAACAGCACTTTTTTTTTGCCAAATGGGGCCGTTTTTTTTTTCAATACGGCGTCGAATCTGCCCAATTAGTCAGAATAGTAGATCCCCATGATTGTTTTACCCTTCTGGAGGTAATCGATGTAAATCACACCTTTTGGGTCCCAAAAAACACTAGCCATCATCTTTCCTGCCGATTGAACAGTCTTCGCCTTCTTTGAAGCACGTTCGCCGGGTCAAGTCCACTGTTTCGACTGTTCCTTGGTCTCTGGTGTGTACAAGTGAACCCATGTTTCATCGACGATCACAAAACGACGCAAAAACTCCGCCGGCTCGCGTTGAAACAGCGGCAAACATGTCGCCGATGTGGTCTCACGGTTGCGCTTGTTGTCTGGTGTGAGCAAACGCGGCACCCATCGCCCCGACTACTTTTTCATACCCAATTCTTCGTGCAAAATATGATGTACTGTCCCATCTGCGATGCCTACAGTCTCAGCTATCTCGTGAATCTTCAGTCACCGGTCTGCCAACACGAGATCGTGGATTTTTTTACGTTTTCTTCTGTATTAGCCGTTTTCGGTGCACCTGGGCGTGGCTCATCAAAAACCGACGTGCGGCCACGAGCAAACTCGTTGAACCAATTTTTGACGGTCACCATCGAAGGAGAAGAGTCACCGTACACAGCATCCAAGCGCTCTTTGATTTCGCTGCGCGTTTTCCCTTCCAAAAACAAGAATCTAATCACCGAACGATATTGTTCTTTTTCCATTTTTGCAAAACAGACCGACACGCTCGCTTCCAAAGGCTGTCAAAACAAAACAAATGAAGGGAAAAGACTGAAAACTACTTGATAGACTTCAAAAAGTATGTACATATAAGCACGATAGTAAAACTTTTTTGTAACAACAACGCCATGGGGCGATGAGGCTAAGTAATTATTGGGAAGCCCGGACCAACGCAGGGAGAAAGGTACTGGAAGTTCAAAAAGCAAAAGTCGAAAAGGGACCAACCGGATACATCAGCTTTTAAAAATGGAGAGTCATTAACATCGATTTATTCATGAAGTTCTCAGGACAAATTAAACAATGTTGAATTGAAAACTACCTCCTTTTTTGGAAATTGGTTGAAGTGTTCATAAAAATAGCATAAATGCGAAAGTGTGTTAATCTGTCTTTAACGCTTTCACGGTTTAACTGCTACACCGATTTTGATGAAATTTTATACGCTTATAGTTGAAATTCCGAGTTCAAACATTGGCTACTTAAATCAAACCCACAAAGAACCTAAATGGGGATGAAGTTTTTATGAAAATCTGTTTTATAATGACGATGTCGCGGATAAACATCTAGCTGGACATAATTTAAAGTTAAAAATGTACATAGCTACGTCTGTTTAATTTCTTTTAACATTCACTCTAGTTACCATCACTAAAAATGAAAACAAAAGTCCTCGATAACCTCTTTGGTCAATACCTACTCTATCATGGCTAACACTGAAACGAAGCTTGGGTTCCATTCTCGAAAGGATAGACTTTTGATTGCTTAACATATTTCCTATATCCGAGTCTGAAGTCTATCTTAATATTATTTAGTACAACTTATTGCGATATCTGTAAAATATGTATTTAGTTAGTATTTATAACCTATAACCTCAAAAACGATTCGTGTGTTTTGTCCAGAGATATTTATTTATTGATCCTGGTAATTCATGTTTGTGATATATGACCAGTGCCTTAAGTTTGTCATCTAGCTAGGATTTGTTTATTATAGTTCTTCTAATGTTAAGAAACAACTACCTGCAACTGACAACTGTGGGTAAATATTCTACCGACTGTTCTGTTACTGGTTGCGATTCGTAAAGAGTACCTACCGACAGACCTTTTAGAGGTTACGATTCGTATAGAATATCTATCCACAGACCTCTTAGAGGTTACGTCTTGTACAGAGTATCTATCGAAAGACCTCTTAGAGGTTACGTCTCGTACAGAGTACTGCCTAAGCTAAACGACTCGTTTCTTGAAAGATACCCAGGAATAATATTATACTTGGTATATCGAAGACTACTGTGCTCCACGCATTGTTAACCTTGCGGTATATGCGTTTGCTATAACCAGAGACCGTGACCCTTGGATCATATATAGTGCATACGAAGACATGTCTTAAGTAGAAAGCTGAAATTGAAGTCTATATCTATGTTAAAGCTATAAAAAAGTTAAAAAAAAACTGTTTGTTATAGTTGTATTAAATTTATACTGACATCTATTTAAGTATTCCTATGTACCTATTAGTATCGTTGACTAACACCCATAACACAAGCACATAATTTGCTTACTTTGGGGATTTATACAATTTTAAATTTGATTGCCACCTAAGTGGTCTAATGGTTCATTGAGGACTCGAGTTCGATTTCCGACTCGGACAACGCAAAATGTGGTTCTTAAAATTTATTGCACAAAAAGCTTTGCCAGTATTAGTTAAATGTCCATCTAATCTTTGCCTACCTATTAAGTAGAGGGACTAAGTACCTTCGATTAGTTATGTGTGTTCTGATTGCTTCTCCACCTACCTCTTAGGGGATAAGGGTATGAAGAAACTTACTTACCTTTTATGTAACGACCAGAAGTGTTTATTAGAGCAACAGGTGCTGTTTAAAAAGCTTTAAGTGAGCCCCGAACCAACACTTCTTCAATGAGGAATATAAGTGAATAATGATACCTGGACAAATTACACAAATACTTGTGTTATGGATCTTCGTCATTGTTACTGGTACACAGTTATACTTAAATAAACATACTGAAATAAATTTAATAAGTATTAATAAGTACAGAGGCGAAGAAATAAATACAAATATAATATAATATACAAATTCCATCTGACTCCAAAGTAAGCAAATTATTTGCTTGTGTGATGGCAGTTATTCAACGATTCTAATGCGTAGAAATACCTAAATAGATACCAGAATAAATTTAATAAACTGCCAGACCAAAAAATGCGAGATGTTTTTTTTATATCATTGGTCGAGGGGCTAGTGTTCATGCTTAATTACACCGACCAACCGCTAGTCTCAGGTTCGATTCCCGACAGGAGCAGACACATGTGTGATAAACATTTAGATGTCTGGATTTCCGAGTCTGCGTATCTATTACATTAATTCTGATATTTATAAGTATTTATATGTATATAATGTGCAAAAGTGGCCTAAGTTACTTCTTATTTACAGCTATCAGCCAGTAAAAGCCACATCAACATCAGTCCGGGAATTTCAGAGTCAGAATGAAATACATATATAAAAAAAGTAAAAAAAAAGTATCTTCACGCCCATATCCCCGAAGAATTAGGCAGAGGCACAACCAGGGCACCCACGAATAGCCGAAGATACTAAGTCCCACAATGTTATAGGTGGCAAGCCTATCGCCATCCGGGTACATATCCAATCCCGAGCAACATTTTTTTCATTAGAAAATTGGAAAAACCTAATTTCCTATTTGTTGCTCGACCCGGGATTCGAACCCAGGACCTCATGCAGTCGAGTCCAACAACTGAACCGCTAGACCACAGAGGCGACATACATACATACATACATATATACATACACATATATATATATATATACAAATTCATATAAAAATTAAAAAAAATTAATTACAAGTACCTAGCATAAGCGATCATGTTAGCATTACAAACAGACAATCCAATTTATTTATTTGTATAGAATTACGGTTACAGAATTCTTTGCTTTCATATCATCATCTTATTTCAGAAATTGACGTTATTTCGAGAACTTTATCACCTATTACCATAATTCGACAATTACATGCAACATCCCATCGCGTTGCTTTCAATTGTAAAAACACTTTTACTGCTTCTCCATCCATGTAATATGTAAAAATAAATTGCTGTTCGTTAGCCTTGATAAAACTCGAGAACGGCTAAACCGATTTAGCTAATTTTGGTTTGGAATTATTTGTTCAAGTCCAGTGAAGGTTTAAAAGATAAAAAAAATGGAAAAAACTGCGAGGAAACTAGGGAAAACAACATTTAAATTTTTCCTATACAAACTGAACGGTAGGATGGAAGTTCGCCGGGACAGCTAGTAGATAACAAAATAACTAGCATGCAATTTTAGTGCTCTAGTACACTAAGGATAGTGTGTTGGATACGTGTTGGTCCGGGCTCCTTAGCAGAATAGACCATCTGCTTTCCTTTGCCAGGCAGCTCGTAAAAGGCGAGCACAGGCTTACCGTCACTAACACCGTGACATCTGACTAGGTGGTAGAGTATCGCAGCGACTCACCCGGATTGGTACCACCATCTTAACTATATGCTACCATAACGTCATGACGTGTTCCAGTTTTTCCGGGGGGTAAGGTAGCCGGTAAACTTACTTTTGCTCGAGGCCTAACATCCCGGCCTCAGGTTGGCAACGTACCATTACCACCTTTGGTGTCTCTAGGCAGCGTGAATTTCTTACCATCAGGAAATCCGTCTGCTTTTTTGCCTTCTAATATCATAAAAAAAGTAGCAGTAGTGTTGTTAGAAGCACAATTTTAATTCATTTCCTCTATTGGAAAGTTTGTTTAATATCAATACGTACGATTTTTAGAATCACTTTATAAAAAAACAAAAACTAAATATTGTATTCCAATTACCACTAAGTCTGGATCAAGGAAAACAAGAAAATACACAAGATTTTTGTGTACCTAGATGACTTATTTATTAAAACTAAAGTCAATTTCTTGCAGTTTTGCTGTACTTAATGTTGAAAATATTTTTACTAGGACTTTCAGTTGATTGGGATAAGTTAAAGGGTCCTTGCCTTTAGTCTTAAGGGTAAATAATTTAGATAATAAGTATCTTCACGCCCATATCCCCGAAGAGGTAGGCAGAGGCACATCCAGGGCACCCACGACTAGCCGAAGATACTAAGTCCCACAATATGATAGGTGGCAAGCCTATTGCCAACCGGGCACATTTCCAATCCCGACCAACATTTTTTTATTAGAAAATTGGAAAAATTCAATTTTCTTTGTGTTGGCCGACCCGGGATTCGAACCTCGAACACGCGAAGTACGGGATGCGAATTTAGATTTTTTTAATATGCAAAAAGGTTCTACTCTCCATTGAAACCGGCAATATAATAATACAGCAAATGAAGATCATTTTCATTTTTACAAAAACATGTAGTGGCTATTTTTCAGTTTTTAAATATTAAACTTTATACGAAACCATGATATTCCCATAAATGCTTTTTGAATTCTGATGCGTTAATATCGGTACACATATTAATTTCCACATCCATACTGATGAAGCTGGGTATACTTCTTATGACAGAAAAAAACATGAAATTTATGGAGTTAATGCTCTACAAGCGGTGGTTGTCGCTTTCCCGCTATAGAGCCGACGATTGTTTTCACTTTTATGTTTTTAATGTAAAAAAACACTCAACACATCTACTACGTATAGGCACGTACGTATACGTATAGGTGAAATAGGCATCAGGTTATATCGTGACGTCACACGTTAAAAATTGGGGACAACAAAAATTTATACGGAGTGTGTGACAAGGGCCAAAACCTACGCTTTAAGCATTGAGACGCTGTGTGGCGCGAAATTTTTAAGTGACAAATCTGTGAAATTTTCGAATTTTAAAAATGTTTTACTGGTACCTATTCCTTAAAAGAAAAAAAATCCCCCGTGTTGGTCCGGGCTCCTTTGCAGAATAGACCATCTGCTTTTCTGTCAGGCAGCTCGTTAAAGCTTGCAGGCTTGCCGTCACTAACACTGTGACATATGTCTAGGTGGTAGAGTTTCACAGGGACTCGCCTGGGTCGGTACCACTGCCTCACCTACTCCTGTTGTCATAACGTCAGTGCTTGCGTTGACATGTTCCGGATCGGAGGATAAGATAGCCGGTAAACTTAATTTTGCCTAACATTCTGAATTCTTCTTAATATTCAAAATTTCTTACTGTCAGGAAATCCATTTGCTTGTTTGCCTTCCAATATCATAAAAAAATATTTGTGATGGCAGACCAGTAGAAGGGTTCACCAAATATAACAAGAATTTAAAACCCTTAAAATGCGACTCTCCTGCGTTGGGAGGAATCCTCTGTGTACAGTAGACTATCTATCTCCTGGCAGCTCGTAAAAGGTGAAAACATTACATCAAAACCATTAGTGATAGAATGCGGTGCGGCAACTTACTAGGGATCTACCATCTGTCATGTTCCATTATGGTATTCTTGTCGTTTTACTCTTTTTTTATGTTATGAGAAGGCAACACCGCCCACGCCGCCGCCCAGAGACACCAAAGGTGGTAATGGTGCGTTGCCAACCTGAGGCCGGGATGTTAGGTCTCGAGCAAGAGTAAGCTACCTTACCCTCCAAATCGGAACACGTCATGACGTTATGACGGCAGGAATAGGTAAGGCGGTGGTACCAATCCGTGTGAGTCGCTGCGAAACTCTACCACCTAGTCACATGTCACGGTATTAGTGACGGTAAGTCTATGCTCGCCTCGAGCTGCCTGGCAGGAAGGCAGATGCTTTATTCTGCAAAGGAGCCCGGACCAACACGGGGGTTACTCTTTACACAGGTATAGCCCCTTTTACCAAGCATCTCTTATAAGCAAGCGTCAGTACGTTTATTACTAAAATTGTGACTAAAACCAAATGATAAATGTTTGTGACTACACGCTCGGTCTAATGAAATTCTAAAATAAATACCAATATAAGTAAGTATCCTCAAGCCTGTAAGGAAACCGGGACATTATGTAGTCAACCCCAATACCGGACCAACATCCTGTAGTCAACCCCAATACCGGAGTACTGGACCACAATAATAAGTAAATAAGTTGTGCTAACTATAATCGGTTTGTAAAATGTAAAAACAGAACATACAGACATAAAAATTTTCATTTAATAGCGATATTGCGTTAATTAACTGCTAAGCATAA
>NJDC01000500.1:66158-87859 GCA_002245475.1 Calephelis virginiensis
AGGAAACCGGGACATTATGTAGTCAACCCCAATACCGGACCAACATCCTGTAGTCAACCCCAATACCGGAGTACTAGACCACAATAATAAGTAAATAAGTTGTGCTAACTATAATCGGTTTGTAAAATGTAAAAACGGAACATACAGACATAAACATTTTCATTTAATAGCGATATTGCGTTAATTAACTGCTAAGCATAACTTTTTTGTATTCTGTTAATTTTTTAGTTAGAAATTTTTGTATTAAATTAATTATGACCTTCAAAATATAATAATTATGTGCTCAATTTTACATTTTGGTTTAATATTAAAATCCATTTATTAAAATATGAAAATATGTAATATAATATGTAAATAATAAAAGATAATACAATATAATACATAGTATGTAATTGTATTTTTAACATTTAATCATAAGTTATTTAACAAAAAGTAACAGTTACTTTTAAAGTTAAAACCCGCCGATGTTCGATAAAGAAAATGTTAAAATCGTAAGAGGTCAATCGTTGGAACCAGTCCAGTTAGTTTCTAACCAGTTTCATTACACCCGCTGTAGACGGTCGATATCCCTTTACCGAAGACAAAAAGTTATACATAACACACCATAATAATGTGTAGGTATTATGCAATTTTATATTATTATTAAATGTTATTACATAGCTAATAAGCCAACGACTCTTCCAACGAATTGGTAAGAGATAACCGTGGCCAATAGATGTTAATGGTGCGTTTCTGAATTTTGACTGAGATGTGAGCCCAATCCTATTCTCTGAAGCAGAAAAAGATATCGTCATTATGGTGGCAAGATTGGGCAAGGCGGTAGAAGACCTATTTGGAGAAGCAGCAAGACACATTATCAGCAATTGGTAATAACACATTTAACCTTTGCTTGGATCTCGCGAGCTGCCAGCAAGGCAGGTAGGCTATTCTACACAGGACACCTGAAACAACACCGTGAAACAATATGATGACAATTATGTAAGAGTTCTGTGCACTATACTATAGCATCAAAGCGCACCATAAAATAGAGATGCACCAAGAAAAGGCGGTTCACTATATTTTATCATGAAATACCTAACTCTAAATTAAAATTTTCAATAACCTCAAATAAAATCTATATTATATAACGTTGCAAAGAACCACCTCGATCACGTCAGGTTATTGCTGACTATTGGTTATTGTCAGGTTATTATTCCTGCCGCCATAACGTCATGACGTGTTTCGGTTCGGAGGGTAAGGTAGCCGGTAAACTTACTTTTGCTCAAAGCCTAACAGCCCGGCCTCAGGTTGGCAACGCACCATTACCACCTTTGGTGTCTCTAGGTGGCGTGAATTCCTTACCATCAGGAAATCCGTCTGCTTGTTTACCTTCAAATATTATAAAAAAAAGGTTATCTTAAGGAAGTTTTTAGGAACTTAGTGTGTCCGGCTATCTATTTCTTCGGGTATATGGGCGTGGGGATAGCTTAGGAAGTCCTGCATGTTTTAAAACTCCAACAGAAATGGGGGTGTTATAAATGTAGTGGATGAATCTGTGTATGTGTCTGTCATTGTGTCATTTTTTTTAACAGATTGCCAGATTTTTTGAAATGTAATGTAATTTTAATAAAAAAGGAAAGTGTAATTTGAATGACACAAAAATAATAATGTGTAGAAATTTTAAAGTACGCGGCAGAAAATCGATAGTCATTCTACAACTATTTCAGCCCGATTTTACTCAATCGAAAAAAAAACATTTTGTAGATTCGCGAAAAAATGATGGCCTAACACCACCATGGGAGTATTATAGAAATAAACAATTTGTTTTGTAATTTCTTCTTCTATCTGGCTAGGTATGGAAGCGGTGGTAGTTTACGGTATAATTTGATATTTTAATTCGGCATTTTAAAATTGGTCGTATTAATATTAATAATTTTTCACGTCATGAATACAAAAATGTTTAATATCAAATATGAATTAAGTAATAAATTTTTATACCTCTAAAAATACACCAAAAGTTACTAGAATACTACTTCTTACTAGTGTTGGTATGCCTGATTAATTTTGTAATATATTTTTAACATATTCTGCAAATAAATATATTTTTATTTAATTAAATAAAAATATTGATTTCCAGATATATGTTGTGATATAAATTAGCTTCCAACCGGAAGCTGCACTATAATCCTATGTTATGTAAAGGCGTTGCCAGCCGGAAACTTCTACGATAATCCTCTCGTTTATCATATTAGGATAAAATGTAACAGGTAATTAATTTTATGTAATTTACAAATTAAATATTAGATCTAACCTGAATATTAAAAATTCATACTTTCATATTATGCAACTTGATATGTATTTTTTTAATTTAACTAAGCTAGAATATAACTGTGTGTGGAAAGAATATTTGTGTTTTGTAAGGAAACAACTGCAAGGAGGGGCACGATCGGCATCATTGCGAAAACAACAGCCACGATGTACGCACCGTTGACGGTATCTCTGTTTGGTCTGCTAATTATTATAAACTTATGTGAAAGTGCAACAGAAAATACACAAACCTTGCAAAAAGATAACCATGAAATTCAACTAACGGATAGTGTGTACGTAAAAATACCGAAACAGGAAGACACGCGGAGTATTTTGTCTTTAGAAATTCATACCAATGGAAATGGGACAGATGAAGGTTAGTGATTTTATTAGTTTAGTTTCATACATACATATGTTCAAAGTTTAATTGTTTTATATATCTATTAAATGATAAAAATCTCTGTACTTTCAAATAATTATGTAAAAATCTAATATTTCAAGAGCAAATTTAAAACTTAACGAGCAAATGTAAAACATAATGAACTTCGGCATTTTGTTTTCCAATTCACACAAATACTAATTAAACGTTTTCAATAATTAAAACAAATAGGTTCGGCTTCACATACAAGTTGCATTTGATCAAAAATGTAACTTGAATACATAATTTATACATTACATAATTTATACAAAAACCAATAGAAATTAACAATTATTTAAATATAGCTTATCTTTTACAATTTATGATAATTTCATTTATTATTATTCAGTAAAGAAAATTAATGTGTGTGTAATCCATTTATATAAGCCGGGATTTCGTATGAGTCCTTTTCCTCTGGGCAAACGTTCGTATAATTTTAAAACGTGCCTCGATTTGTCAGTGTCAAAAATTAATTGTCAGATTTACTTAATTTGAAAGCGATTCATTTAACAATTAAACTTTACCTAGGGAGTTGTGGCGCCATCGAGAGAAAAGATGGTCGAAGTTTTTTCATAATTATTGAATTTCGTGTTAATATTGAGTGAAATTAGTCAATTTTGGTGGCATTTTGTACAATTTTGTTCAGTAAAAATGCACAAATGAAATAATCATAAAGAAATTAGCGTATCGTATATTTTCTCGTTGCCGCCAAATCTCGTTACATGAGCTTGTGTAAAAAGGCCACCGCTTTACCCAAGAGCCTGACATGACTTATTGACGACTTACGACTGATGGCTAATTTAAATTAATTGAAATCGATATAAAATTTGATGCAAATTTCTACTTGACTAATGGCTAAATACTAACGTGAAGGCCAAAACTTAAAGAAAGGAAAGAAAGAAAAACTTTACCTAACCGACCCGGCAAACTTGGTTCTCTTAACGTTAGTTTGTATATATTAAAGCTTTGATTTTCCCACTTTTGCCTGCAATTTTACCAGGTTTTCTTTTCATTAGAACCTTCTGACAATAACTAACACAACGAAAAAGAGTTAATAAAATTGGTCCATCCGTTCAGGCGTGAACGCTAGAGGGGGATTCATTCTAGACTGCTAGTCCAGTGAAGGACTTCACTTGATGGAGCACAGGTTCGATTCCCGAGTCGGGGAATAAAACGAAATCGATTTTTCAAAACGACTTTGCCCGAGATCGAAAATGTGCCCGGTTGATGATGGTTTTGCTACCTATTACAAGAGGACTTAGTGTCTTCGGCTAGTCGCGGGTGCCTTCGATAAGCCTCTGCCTACTTCTTCGGGGATATAGGCGTGAAAAAAAATTAGGTACTTATCTGATTACCGGCTTGATGGGGCTATTGAATCAAACAATTATTAGTTAAATAATTGTTAGGAGTTATCTGGAGAGTGAAATGTACCTCGATTATTTTAAACTTTCAATCACAAGCTACAATTACAAGCATTTAATTCAGGTTATGATCATCATGCGTACTCTACTTTATGTAATTCGGTTAAGACGTTGAGTCGTGCGTAAGTAACATTCATGTAAACATACATTTTTATAAACTTTCGTATGCGTATTATTACAGTCCATCAACGATTATATTCGTGAAAACTAAGGGCAGTTACGTTACAAAAAATCGATTTCTTTACTAGGTTTCAGATTCAGATTCAAATTACTTGCGAAATACAAGTGGAACCGGTGCGTATCGACGTCAGTTTGTATATTACTATATTACTCAAAAATTAAAAATGTTCAATGTAACTTAAAACCAATCGGTCTATCCGTTTCTGAGATATGATGCCAAACACACACCCCATACACACAAATACACATGCACACAAATTCTTCACCTCACATCATATAGGTTTGCAAAAAAATTGCATTAATGAATATGATTCAAAATCCACTTCTTGAACTTGAAATTCTTGTTTCGGCGAGGTTCCTAACTCCCTAGGGTGAGGGGAACGGCCAAACTACTTTTCTATGGCATCTTGAACTCCCTTATGTACTGACTCACGTGAGACAAATCTTTCAACACGTTTAAACACGCGGTTGCACTGCTATCACCAAGTCTGGCATGTCGATAGATTTTGCAACATTTTTTTAATGTGAAAGGTTAGCCAACAAAGGCATCAGTCTCCTGATTGTTAGATATAGCCGTGGTCTACAGACACCATTAACGTTACAGGTGTGTCGCTATCCTGAGAGCGAGATATTAGTCAGTCTACCGGCAACCTTACTTTTAGAACCGAAACATGACAGAGTCATATAGTGGCGGAATAGGTAAGGTAGAATTGCTACATCGTACTCTGCCATCAGGTCTTGTTCGTAAAAGCTTTTATTTAACCAATGTTAATTTTAACCTCTTACGCGCTACCTTGTAGATAGTCAGCAAAACCTTTCTTCTAAACACGGGGCAAACATCTAACTTCAATTGTCTATTGAAGTCTAAACATATTAGATATTGATATTTAAATTATTTATTTATCGGTTTATTGATATTAAATAAAAAAAAACATCTCATTTAGACTAGGCAGGGATATCTAAGTGCCTATAAGATTATCATAGTTTTTTTGACGGTTGTTTTTCATCTGTTTTTGATCAAAGTTATAAAAAAGTTAAACTTACTCTCCACGTACTTTCTCTTTTTCTGACTACTTTTTTTTGTTTTTTTGTTAATTTATTCGGGAAGGCAACCAAATATTAAAGAAATGATTATCGCCTGCCAAACTCTTACTAGCAGCTGTTATTAGAGTTTGATGGCGGCTATATTCCAAAACGGGCTGCTGACCGCAAACCACAGACTTCGACACCTCACGTTTTATATAAAAACAGAAAAATACGTGTGGCTACTAATTAGGAAGAATGGCAATGTAGAACTGAATTTTCATCAGCAAGGTTTCTTTTGGTCTAGCAGTTTTTTTTATTGTCTCTGTGGTCTAGCGGTTCAGGTGTTGGACTTGACTGCATGAAGTCAACAAAAAGAAAATTTGGTTTTTCCAATTTTCTAATTTAAAAAATGGTGCTCGAGATTGGATATGTGCCCAGTTGGCGAAAGGCTTGCCACCTATCACATTGTGGGACTTAGTACCTTTGGCTAATCGTGGGTGTCCTGGTTGTGCCTCTGCCTACCTCTTCGGGGATATGGGCGTAAAGATACTTACTGACTTACATTAGTAGTTTTTCCGTAATGCACAAACAAACTAAGTTAGCAGGGGGCAAGAAAAACATAAAAAAAATGGAGTCTTATCCTAAAGACTCCATTTTTTTTTATGTTTTTCTGCTAGTAGGTTGTTTCATTAAACCATATTGTATTTTGTTTAAGTGTAAATATATTTTTCGTGCTGGAACAGATTTTCAATTTTTTTTTCTATTCTATTCTATTCAAACAAAAATCTCTATTTAGTGTTTGTAGAAGATTATATGTTCTAGAAAATTGCCCTTTCAATTTTTTTTTAAGTCATTCGAAAAACTAGAAGTTTATCGATTCAATTGCATATTTTTTTGTATGTTTGTTATGCGATTACTCAGCCTGTAACGAAAAGATTTTGATGTTTTTCTTCGTATAGGAAGGTCATGATTTCGATAAATTTTATTTAGATTTGACAACTGGTTTTTTAGTTATAAGTATATGATAATATAAATGAAATGAAAATTGAGTCGGTTACTTGCAGTTTTACTCCTCTTAAACTATTTGTGGTACAAATAAATCTAACACTTGTAGGGTTACTTTTGAATCTCGAATGCACACAAATTGGAAATTGGAATCGGATTTGTGTTTTGTACTTTTGAACACAATAATAGTTCCAAAAAATTCGACGAAAGAATCTTCACGCCCATATGTCCGAAAAGGTAGATAAACACTCAACCAAGGTGGGAAGCCTATCGCCAACCAGGCATAATTTTTTTATTAGAAAACTGAAAATACACAATATTGCCCGATTTTGCAAATTGCGAAGATTGCCCGACCCGGGGGATCATACGTGGGACCTCAAGAAGATAAGTCTGACGCCGGACAGCTAGGAGGCGATCAAATTCAACGAAACGGATATAACAAATTACGATTTATTATTAACTAAATGTTAATAATTCGCTAGTACTGTGCTTAAAAGTACTAAATGACTCAAATCCGATTCCAATTTCCAATTCGGATGAAATCGAGATTCAAGAGTTACACTACTTATATTGCTTACCGCCTATTAAAGCGTTTAGGCTCTCCCAAGTGCCCATTTAAAAAGTCACTATTTCATTTTGTAGCATTATCATAACACCCACTTATAAAATAATTATAACGCAGAAGAACTACAAAAAAACGACGAATAATAATAAAAATATCGATCTCGATATACGTAAGTCATCAAGATACACAAAAATATGTATTTTTGTCGATTTCGCTGAGACCCAAATCCAGATTTGGTGGCGAAAGAACCAACTCGAAAATGCGCTCTTTTAAATACAAAATTGGCTTTTCAATTTCTATAAATGTTAAAGAAAGAAAAGATTTCGCTCGGACAGGATTTGAACCTGTACCCTTTCGTCTCAAGCCGACGACTAACTACTAAGCTACTGAGGATTCAAGTCCCGTAGCGAAATTTTTCATTCCTTTCTTACCCGATAACGCGGCTAGTTTAAAGGTTACAGGTTCAAATCCTGACTGGGGCAAAAAAAATTCTCTCTTTAAAATTTATAGAAATTTAACCCAAGCACAGGGCAAGTACTAAAACAAAATACCTTGATTTTTAAAATTAAAATCAAACAAGAAACTTTCTCCCTTTTAAAAAACTAACATACTATTCGGTTGTAACATTAAAGAAACACAAACCAACAATCACACTTAGGTTACACACGCGTATATTATATCTTCAAAGCTATTTTTTGCGATTTTATAATGTTTTCAATAACAGAAAGTTTATTGCATGATATAGAAATGTAATAAAAACCGCCAGTATTGATTTTACACGGTCATTAATCCAGCTAACCAACGGCATCGAACGTTGCCTTTGATGAAAGCGTTTGCGTGATAAGCTGACATCCAAAATTCTTAGTTTTACATAACCTGTTATGTTTTTATCTCCATGCGAAGTGTAACAGCTGTGATACTTTTATTTCTACATGAATACTTGCGTCGTTTAACTTTATGTGGGAACGTGAAGCAATGTAAAGGCAAAGGTTGTCTGGTAGAGATCGCTTTGTTTGGCGATAAGTCCGCCTTTTGTGTATTATAAACTATAATAATATTCTCTTGTTAATACTTAATTGTACTTATTTTGCAGTAAGGTTAATTGTGAACATTAAAGAGTTAATTCATTCATTCATTCATTCATTATTTCATTCATTCATTCATTCTTTCATTCATTCATTGTTTCTTTCTTTCATTCAATATCTTAAGCGCTGTCTGACTGATTTTTAGGGTTTCGTAAAATAGAGGTCGGTTGGTAGAATAGATACTGTCTCTTTGCCAGACAGCTTGTAAAAGATGAGCGTATGTTAAGGCCCCATACTTAGTCAGCCAGAAGAGCCAATCAGCGCACTCCCCCGTTCCATGATTACTATGAATTATTGCGCTCTAAAGTAAATGTCTTAAGCGCCAAATCACTATTTTTGACAATATAAAAGTAATTTAAAAAAAAATAAAAAAACTGAAACAGTTACCTTTTAGGTATAATACTTATCTATGTTTATGTTAAATCTGGTGTCGATATTTTCGTAATTGAAGTAGACAGTTGGGTTTTGCTTTCAAAAAAGGGTTAACTTTTTGATTTTTTTCTATTGAGCAAAGTGAAATGAATCGTGTTTTGGAAACACTAGTGTTATAAAGCATAATAATTTTAATCTTGTGTATTTTTGTCGCCAAGATCCATAATTGCTTTGTATGAAAAAAACAGTATATTGCTGACGTATTTTAGCATACATGGCCCCTTAAGTAATTACCAGCAAGACATTGGTAGTGAGTGTTGTGCAGTAACTTGCCTGGGTAGAGATTTACCGCCTTACCTATTCCTGCCGCCATAAGTATCATTTCCCTGTGTTGGTCCAAACTCCTTTCCGGATAGACCATCTGCATTCTTGCCAGGCAGCTCGTAAAAGGCGAGTGTATTGTGAAAATCTCACTATCAGGAAATCCGTTTCCTTTTTTGCCTTTCGGTTTTATAAAAAAACCATAGACCGATTTAATAAGTAGGGAAGCCGGTAGATTTGCACAATTGGCCTATCAGCCAGGCCACAAGAAAGCGACGCTCCGACAAACATCTATGGTGTCTATAGTCCACGGTTGTCTGTTAACATCAAAAAGAGTTACCCTGCGCTCGATTGCTGATCTTTCCCATAAAAAAAGGATCTGACATTTCCACCTACCTGTTCGTATGTCACAGCTATTTTATTTTCAAACTATTAGTACTACATTTGGAAACTTAGGGATTAGATGTATACTGTAAAAAACTTTACAATAGTAAATAAAATATTCTTCCCAAAAAAAAGGACAGCCCAACTCCCACCATTAATTGTTTTTAACATATAAACATTGACGATAAACACTGACGAATTAGTTCGGAGACTGTACTTAATTTCGCTTTCGAATCGGTAAGAAAACAGAAAAAATCAACAAACGTAGCTCCAGCTTGTACCTATGTAAAAATGTAATGTAAAAAATGTAAGTATCCATACCAGTATTATAAATGTCTGTTTGTTTGTCTGGTGCTCTTTCAAGGTTAAACTGCAAAATCGACTTTCAAGATCCGAGAGCAAACATAGCCTTTTTTTTTCAAAAGTCAACCCCCAAAGGACTATAACAGGGGATGAAAAATTGTATAAAAAGTGACACTTTCTAGCTGACGAAGTCGCGGGCAAACGTCTAGTTGTATGTATATTTGTTCATTTACATTGTGATATTACTACCATGAAGTAACGGTATAAATGGTTCTCATGACATATGTACATCGCTTAGATTCTCACCTGATAAATGGGTCTATCGTAGAACCGCTATAGTAAAATTCACAGACAGCGTTTGTTCGAATAGTGCTTAACCGCATTACGTGTCACATAAAACAATATGATTTGAGTCCGAGCCTAAATACAAACTAGAGTTAAGCCGGGTTTTCATAATGCGAGTTCACTTGAGGCGAGTGTACTCGTACGAGTTAGGTTAGGAAAATACTCGTATTTTGGCTACTGAGTATTTTAAAATAATCTTCTTTAAGAATAAGGAAGATTCGTAATATTGATATTTATATATTACTTGCACTATAACTAAAATAACTATATAATTAACTAATACTTAAGATCGTCGTGTTCAAAATCTATTATTAATTTCTTAGTCGCATCGGTGATTTCGTTATTGTTTGTGGGCTGTTTAGTTTAGTACTACTGTTATTGCGTAACAAACAAAACCCGACTAAACAGTAGACTTACAAGTAGGTAATATCTGGTATATTGAGCTGCATGAATAGACCAGGTCACACTATTTTACTAGTAACGTTTAACATTTTTTTTTGTTATAATGAATAGACAAAACAAGTAAATTTAGGTCACAACGACTGATCTGCTGCTGCGGGCCATAGAAGTTGCAGATAGAATCTGATATTCATCAACAGTTTTATAGATCTTCATAGATCTTTACAGACTTCTTAGTCTCTTGTATACTTCACTCTTCACTTCACGTTAAATGGTTTGGCGAAGATAGCTGAGTACACTCGAATATATGTAAGCACAATACGAATAAAATCCAAGTAAACATGCAAGCGCACTCTGCCCGAGCCACGTCTGATTGGACTCATACAAACCCAGCTTAATACACTTAGATTTTATACATTTACAACCCTATATTAGAGGCTAACTCAGAACTAAATAACTTAACGCAGAAATAAGTTAGTGACTCTAAGTAAGACTATATTTTTAACCGATTCTAATTCAAATTCCAAACATTCTCCCCGTGTTGTTCCAGATCTGCTGAGCAAAATAAACCATTTGGCTCAATGTCAGACAACTCGAAAGAGTCGAGCACAGGTTAAAATATAAGTCATTACTAACGATGGTAGCACTCGTGCTATGCTTAGCAATTCCTGTCGCCATAATGACATTGTCATGTTCCGATCTGCAGGGTTAGGATAGCCGGTAGACTGGCACAACAGGACTTACATCTCAGCCTCAGGACAGCGACGCACTTGTAACATCTATGGTATCTATAGGCCACGATTGTCTCTTACCATCAGGAGAATGCTTGTTCGCTGACCTGTCTTATATAAAAAAGAGGAAATTATCAATTCGACTGTATTTTTTTGTGTGTTATTAATTGTGATTATTTTCTGGAAACATCGTAATTCCGAGGTGATCATCATTATATTAGTGTCGTCAACATGGACTCAAATTTATGCAATATTTATTTTATTTTAGAAATAAAATAATTCGAGTCGGTTTTTAAGATTTTTACTGAGCTTAATTATTTCTAAAGTAATATTGATATTTAAGCTTTGTCTAGTTTTGAAAGTTATAAAAACGGGAATTAATTTCTTCCTTTTCCTTGGCGGACTCATGTTACCACACTCTTTTTTTGTCCTTTATTTATGTTGCTTATGTTTAGAGTTAGGTTAGATTTCTAGTTGTTTTTTTGTTAATGACGTGTGGTAAGTTTTAGTCGTCAATAAATGTTTTCTTTTCTTTTTCTTGATAAGAGGCAACCGCCACCTACAGGCACCATAAGCAGTAAATGCGTCGTTGTCCCATGGCCGCGTTGTAAAGCCTATAGTGCAAGTCAACGGTTTTTTTTATGATATTGGAAGGCAAACAAGCAAGCGGATTTCCTGATGGTAAGAAATTCACGCCGCCTAGAGACACCAAAGGTGGTAATGGTGCGTTGCCAACCTGAGGTCGGGATGTTAGGCCTCGAGCAAAAGTAAGTTTCCCGGCTACCTTACCCTCTAAACCGGAACTCGTCATGACGTTATGGCGGCACGAATAGGTAAGGCGGTGGTACCAATCCGGGTGAGTCGCTGCGAAACTCTACCACCTAGTCAGATGTCACGGTGTTAGTGACGGTAGGCCTATGCTCGCCTTTTACGAGCTGCCTGGCAGGAAGTCAGTTGGTCAATTTTACCAAAAAATACAAAACTGAAAAAGTTATTTTACTTTTTAACGAATTCAATTACTTGTGCTTCGCTTCTGTAATATACAATAAATAATTGCTGTTCGTTAGTCTCCTAAAACTTAAGAACAGCTTGGTCAATTCGGATGACTATTTTTTTGGGCGCCTAATTAAAGAAATGTTATGATTACATGCTTATTAGTAATCATAACAATAATAAGTGGACAAAGCCACAGGCGACAGTACATATAAACATACTTATTCTAATGCTAACCTACATAGATAAAATATTAATTTAAGACTTTCTCTCATTATTTTAAAGCAAGTGTTAATCTTAGAACATTAATTAGCACATAATGTTGATAAAACTTTATGATATATTACACGATATAACATATTACAATATTAATAATGCAAATCATAAATCTCTGCAACGATTTACAATTTTAAAACTAATTTGGAACGTAAAAAATGCTAAGAGTATTAAAATAATATTTTAATAGAAATAAAGGGCAATTAGAGTCTATTTAAACAGATATAAATAAAAAATCAACGTCAGCACTTGGCCTCGTTTTAATATTTTATAGAAGCTAGAGTGAATGGGTGTTTGTTGTATTTATGTTCATTTTAATTTAGTAGAGAAAATCGATTTTTTTTAATTTTCGCATGGGCGTCAGCATTTGCCATAAGATAAGATTCAATTTGCATCAAGTTATGTATTCAATTTAACAAACTCGGGATTAAACTATTCGAAATTAGTCAAAAGTTGGCCCAGAATGTCACGTCAGGGCCTTGTGTAAAGCGGTAGGCTCCTCCGTACTTAAGCGCGTTTAGTATGATTTGCCATTTGGCGATAATGAGGAAACACGCGATACTCTTCATTTTTCTTTTTTTCTTTGTGATTTTTCCCTTGTGCACTGTAACTGAACAAACTGCCACCAAAATTGACTTATTTTACTTGACATACAAGTATACACGAAATTCATTAATAACGACAAAACAGCGACCACATATTTTTCACTCGATATGCCAAAACTCGAAATCAACATTTTCTTTCTTTGGTTTTTGACGTGAATATTATTATCTGCCATTAGTCAAGTTCAAATTGGTAAAAAGTTACCCGATTAAATAAAATCAGGTTTAAATTATTTAAAATTAGATATTAGCTGTTTGTTTAGAAAATAATATCAGGGTTTTCAGTAAAGCAATGACCTCCTTACTCATGTTAATTTTGTAGAATTTGACGGCAACGAGGACTTATGCGACACACTAATATCTTCATAATAATAATTTCGAGCACAGTCGCGGATAGGGTTGCTAGGCGTCCGGATAAAGCCGTACATATAACCCGTGGCCCGTACTACGTAACTATGCACCTCGCGCTGTGACTTCATTTTTTCATTCAATTATAATTTGTCATATTGAGTAATGTTAAGTTTTTATTTGTACGATTTATAGTTAGGCTTTTTGTTTGCCTGTTCAGCCAAAATAAACGGATCCCGGCCTGTCCGGCTTTTTTTATAATTTTTATATTTCAAATTTTGCACGGAACAAGACTACCTACTTAGTTTGATTAATGTAGTAGTATTACACTGATTTTGTTTTCTATTTTATTTATATTTAATTGGGATTGGAGACGATTTGTGATAAATTATAAAAAACGTTTTAAATTCATTTTTTTACACTAAGGCATAAAATCTTCAACAATGCAGGGAATCCAGCCTTTTTCACCAAATGTTGGGCTAAACTCGCAGTTCAGGCCGGACGTTTGTAATGGCGACCTGACAACCATAGCAGCGAACAATGGCTATTTTCATATAAATTAGGGTGTTTTTTGTTATTGTATGAATGTGAAAAGGACTCACCCATTAATTTGCTCTACATACCTACATAGTACTTAAGCATTTATTCACATACAAAACGTGGGAGTTTGGACATCGCTAGTTGTTAACTACTATTCATTACCAACATTTTCCTTCACAGTTTAGCACATAATTTCAATGGGTAATGGATATTTATGCAACGGGGTATTCAAATCATACTTCGTTATTTGTAATCTATGATTATATTTATTATGTATATAACGTATTTACAGAGACAATATGTATGTTTACTAATCTCGGGTCTTTGATAAACATGAGCTAAAGTAGGAGTAAAATTAAATTGATATTAAAGTCTGTATTACATTGTAATATGCACTATGATACTAGGTTGAACCTTGGAGTATTTTTATTAATAAGACGGTTAAACGGTATGTTTAAATAAAAGGCGAGGCACAACCTGGGCACACCCATGACTAGCCGAAGACATTAAGTCCCACAGTGTGATAGGTGGCAAGCCAATCGCCAACCGGGCACATATCCAATCCCGAGCAACATTTTATTTATTAGAAAATTGGAAAACCCAAATTTTCTCATTGTTGATCGACCTGTTAATCGAATCCGGGACCTCATGCAGTCAAGTCCAACACCTGGACCGCTAGACTACAGAGGCGATTATTTTCTTTGCCTATAATTTCATCGATACGAAGAAATTATAGGCAAAGAAGACAAGTTTTCATATCTTTTGATATTAGTGAAACTGTACGATATATGAACAGAGACGACAAGACGGACAAACACGAACAAATTCTACAGGGACATATCGAAAGACACATAATAATTAAATATAATTTACCATTCAGTTACCATTAACTTACCTATTAAAATTACTAAAAAAAATTATTCACACAATCTTGGTAAAATTAGTATTAAGGCCATGATATTCGAAATTAATTTTACTTCTATCCCGATACATGTAACTTTATTCCATTATACAAAATTACGCAAACAATGAGTTTTCTATCACACTCGAAGTCACAAAAAGTACATGAAAATATAATGTTTTAGAAAAAAAATCAATGGTTAATTTTTTACCGACTTCGAAAATATAATAATGGTACTTTTTCTAATTCCAGGTCGAGGCAAGAAGAAAAAGATGATGGAAAAATTCATGCCCATGTTTCTCATGCCGTTTATTATCCAGTCCACATTGGTGCCGATGTTTTTAGGGATGATAAAAATTATGCTGCATAAGTCCTTCATGGTGGGAACGTTGGCGCTAGTCCTTATAATATTGAATTCTTTCAGGAATCATAATTCTTATAAAGGATAGGTATAAAATTTGAATAGAGGCTTTTCCAAAGAAAATAATATTGTGATTTAAAAAAGTAGTAATGAATATGTTTCTTGAAAAGGACTTAGTATAGAACAGGGCCGTATTATCTACGCATCTAATCTGTTTTAAAAAAATACCATATTTTATACATAATTAAATTGAAATTTGAAGAAGATAGAAGCAGTCCTGAAATAAAAAGGATTTTGTGGCTTTATTAAACCACGACAAAAGTGAAATTTGATGTTTAACTATAAACTATAGACGCCGCCATATTGGCCTAAGCTGTTCTGACGGACGTCACCGACACGCGACACCCAGACAGATGTAATAAATGTTTCACTTTAAAACAGCTTTATTACGTCATAGTACATGCTGGTGAACTGTAGTTGAGTGACATAATCACTAAAATAAACAATTTGAAATGTACTTAAGTCGGCGAAAATATCTTCTCTGTGGATTTTCATAAAATTCAAGGACTAAGGTATAAAACATAAAAATATGATCACTTCTGCCAAACGTGTAATTCATAGCATTAATTTATTATAGTTGTAAAATATTATGTAGAGAAAGTTTATAAAATATTTATAACTGTTATGTCATAAAACCACTAGCCATTAGCGTTGTTATGTAATATGTGAATATTTTTTAATTAATTATAACTTGTATTTGACTGAAATTGTTATAACATTGAACGCTCTGTTATATTAAAACTCTCACAAAATATATAGAATCGCATCACAAAATCCGTTTACGAAAAAAAGTCTTCAAGGCCATTTTTTTAAATCGTTCCAAACGGTTGTCAACACTCCTTCCAAAAAAGTTAGCCTTGGGTTAAAATTTGTTTCCAACTTCTGATTATTTTCTGCATTTCGATTAAACTTGCGGTCCAGAAGGAGACAAACCAATGTTTACCACCGCAGAACACCTGAGTCACTAAGAAATTGCTGTCTTATATTAACATATTATTTTGTAGAGCTAAACTCTATAAGATACGCATACGCCTCGTTTTTGTAACTGTGAAGGCGCTATTACACGATAGGTTTTAATATCAGTTTTACCACAGATAATAAATTGAGTAATAGGTAACGTAGCATAATATAACTGTGACTGATGTTTGCATGAAGCCGATACCAATACTTTTGTTAACCATGATTCAAACGTTATTCAGTTACGTGATAATACTGACAGCTAAACCTACCGTTCTTACTACTACTGTTAAGCAGCATTTGACATAGTGTGATAAAAAAACAAGTGTCTATTTAGAATGTTATTGAAGTTAAGTATAATTTAAATTGTATGCTACATTTTTATTATAAGTCTTTACAAATATATGTAGACTATAACAAAACAAAAAGTATGTTTATATCTAATCTAACTTACTAATAACTAGCTTAACAATATCCGGTGAAATCGTTTTAAGACTTTCAAAATAAACTGGTCGTAACTACATTATTATAAGTGCAGTTAGCCATAAAACTTCCACTTGACAGCCCTAATTTTAAACTTTATTTCGCAATCTAGTTTTTAGAATTCCAATCTCTTCGTTCTTTGTCGCAATCTTATTTTTTAGAAATCCAATGGTTTACTTAGTTAGTTCTTTACATAACATATCTTTTTTTGTATGGCCGGTTTGACATATTACAATAGTTATGTGAATTTAAATTTACCATCAAAAAGAATATTCCCAATGCGAGTCAAATTTAAGCATACATTTTTGTATTATATTCATAACTACTATGCCAAGTATTAAAGTTATTAAAAAGTTTTAATAAAAGGACGTCAAACCAAATCAAATTAAAAATGACATTTAATAATAAGATTATAGGAAAAAAATTATGTAATACACGTAAAAATTGGTTCCACGTTTATTCCGAAAATTGATTTTTGTATATTTTACCTAAATCTTAAAGCTCTGTATAAATAGAACCGTGTAAAACACACCAATATCGATTAAACCTACATATGTTTTCCTTTCGATTATAAGCAAACGTTAGTTCCGTCAGGTTAATAGTCTCTAGAGATTTACCTCTAGTATTATTGAAAAACCAGTCAAAAGTTAACACCAACAAATAATAGTAGTTTTAACAAATAATAGTGCGATTCATTATTAATAAATAAAATACATCTACATGTACGGAGAATCCTTAACGTAACCTAAACGAATGTGCTTTAAATTATGCTGTTTTAATTATCAACAAAATTTGTTTATTATTATCGTAGCATTTTAAAATATAAAATACCAAAGACAAGAATCCTACATATCCAGAAGTAATCCTGTATCTATACAAAATGAGTCAACCACAACATTTCTAAGTACCAAGTTATATATGTCAGATTTAGCTCATTAAAAATCAGTGATAATTAATTTTAATACTTTAATTTGCGATTCGTATTTATTAATCAAAGTCAAACACTTGTAAAAAGAAAAAAATGGTTCGGATATATAAAGACCGAAATTTGTTAAAATAGATATGAAACACAAAAAGAAAACATTAAAAAGATAACCTCAATTAAAAAATTATCTTGACCCTTTGTTCTTTAAACGTTTCTTTATTTTGTTGTAATTGTGTGATTTTGCTTGTATACAATAGAATGTAATAAAAACAATTTCTTTGGGAATATTATCTTAAATACTTACTTAATATTATAATCTTTAACAGAACAAGTCAATTAAGTTATTTATTTTAGTTTACAAAATTCTTAAGGCCCCATACTTAGTCAGCCAGATGAGCCAATATTAATATTAATCTTGTGTAATTTTGTCGCCAAGATCCATAATTGCTTTGTATGAAAAAAACAGTATATTGCTGACGTATTTTAGCATACATGGCCCCTTAATTTATTGTATAGTTCTCATGATAGTCAATTATTTAAATTATTTATTACATTTAACTAAAATTTGTTAATTACTTTTAAGAATGTAAATAAATTATGAGATTAGTTACTTAAAATAGTAATTTGGTATTGATTATAAAAAGCTTTATATTTTATTTTTATTTATTTTATGACTTAATAACTCGGCGAACAAGCACACTGCTCTTCTGATGGTAAGGCTACGTGGCTTACTACCATAGATGGTGTAGGTGCGTTGCTATCTTTTGCCCAAGCTGTTAGGCGAATTATTGTTCAAACTTACATGCTATTTTACTCTACAGACCGGAACATGACACTGTAAGTTGCACTTATTATGGCGGCAGGAATAAGTAATGCGAATAATCCCAACCTGGACGATTAGCACTCTACCAGCATTGGTCTCGTTGGAATGGCCATCTAAACTTTGTTCGTTTCTTACGAGCTGCCTGAAAGGAAGGTAAATGGCATATTTTACACAGTCCCGGACCCGGAAGAAAATACAAGTGTAAAGTTGCTTCAGTAAATGTACTTCTTCATATTAGTATTAAAGAATAATTTTATTCATAGTTAGTGTTCATGTCTAACGCTACCGACCATCCACTAGGCTCAGGTTTGATTTCCAATGGGGTCATTTTTGTATTGGAGAATATTCACGCTTGTATTCCCGACGAGATTGGCAGGTAGGCAATCAGGGTATCCACCATTACTTCGCCTTCTGTGATTTAGTTCCACAATGTGATGGATTCCACAAAGTAAGTATCTTCACGCCCATATCCCCGAAGAGGTAGGCAGAGGTACAACCAAGGCACCCGCGACTAGCCGAAGACACTCAAGTCCCACAATGTGATAGGTGGCAAGCCTATCGCCAACCGGGCACATTACCAATCCCGACCAACATTTTTTTATTAGAAAATCGGAAAAATCCAATTTTCTTTTTGTTGGCCGACCCGGGATTCGAACCCGGGACCTCATGCAGTCAAGTCCAACACCCGGACCGCTAGACAACAGAGGCGACAAACTTAAAATGTAAACTTAGGGAAACTTAAAATGTAGTTTTTTCCAAATTCGTTCACAAATTTGTCCTTTTTTCATATCTTTCAAGCTTTAACAAGACTTAAGCAAATAACTCGAAACCAAAATGCTAAATTGGTCTAGCTGTTCTTGGGTTTCAGCGAGACTAACGAACAGCATTTGATTTTTTAATAGAAGGAGAAAAAGATATAAATAACATCTTTGGTTTTAATACCAAGGCTGACATTTCACGATCAGATCAATCGGATATTATCCGAGGGTGGTGTCAAGAGTCTCCGAAACCGGCGTGTTTGTATGAAAAGGGTTACGAATGTGAAGGAAGCAAGACAGGTTTGTCAGGATCGTGAGGTCTGGCACTCGATACTCTCTGCCTACCTCGTAAGGGACTTGGCGTGAAGATATGTATGTATGTATGTGTTTTAAATGTTCCTGAACGAGTGTGTATCCTAATCTACTTCAATGGAATTAATTGACCATTACTGAAGAATAAAAATCCATCTAAAATTCTAAATAGTTTTTGACTGTATGTTCTGGTAAAATTAAATGACATAAAAGTTATGACCTCTGTGGTCTAGCTTTTGAGTATTAAACCAACTAGCGGTCGGACTTCATGGGGTATTGGGATTCCTGGGTCGGGCAACAAAAAGGTTTTCAAATTTCCTATTAAATACAAAGTTGTCCGAGGTTGGATATGTGCCCGGTTGGCGATAAGCTTGCCACCTATTACACCGTGAGACTTAGTATTGTGCCCCTGCCTACCTATATAGAGATTTCGATGTTCATCAAAAGTACTTATTTGAGGCACCAAAGATGTAACAGTCGCGTCCATGTTCTATGCCCGGATGTTAGGGCTTTTATGCATATCTACTGGCTACCCTACCCATCCTAGAACATGACAGTCATTATGGCACCAGGAATAGGTAAGACGGTCCTACCAGGGCAAGTTACTGCACAGCATTCTAGCACCAGTGGACTTGTTGGTCGTGATCTATATTTTAACCAGTGCTCGCCTATTAAAATCTACCTGGCAGGCAGGCAAATGGTCTATTTTACTCTTATTAGCGGACGCGATCTAACACAAGCGGGGGTGTTTAAAGTTTTTATATACATACTAGCTGCTACCTGCGGCTTTGCCCGCGTTTTCACAGAAAACCGGTGTGCGATCGGGATTAAAAATAGCCTATATGTTAATCCAGGTTACAATCTATCTGTCTTCCAAATTTCAGACAAATCCGTTCAGCCATTCGAGCGTGAAAGAGTAACAAAAATCCATACATCCATACTTACAAACTTTCGCATTTATAATATTAATAGGATAGGATTTAAGCATGCCAACATTTTCTTCCATATTTTTGTTTTCAATTTTTTAACAATATTTATAAAATTGAATTATTTCTGAACCTACATGTATTTAGATACCAACGCGTCATGTTAAAATTTAAACATAGCACTTACATTTATTTCAAACTTCATAACTAATACAATCATTGACAAGTGCGTAGTTAAAACCAATGTATCTAAAGAAAGTCGTCTTAGACAAACTATTTGTCACTCAAGAACGGCTAAACCGATTTGGCTGAAAATTTATGGGGAGGTGACATCGAACCAAAAAAGGACATAGGTTACTTCTTATTCCGCTCGACTCCGAGGAAACTAGGAAAAATAACATTTTAATTTTTCCAATGCAAACTGAACAGCTAGTTTTCGATAATAGAAACTTTGTTTTTCCAACTTGTTTGAATCAGAGACGTCCGCTACTGTTATGCTTTGCATAGGAAATAAATGATCAACGCTTTTTTTATGATATATAAATAAATAAATATCTCAGGACAAGTCACACAAATTGAATCTAACCCCAAAGTAAGCAAATTAAAAAAAGTGTTATGGGTGTTAGTCGACGATTCTAATACATAGAAATACTTAAATATATACCAGAATAAATTTAATAAACACCCAGACCCGGAAATGCAGACATCTAAATGTTCATCACACAAATGCCTGCCCCCGTCAGGAATCGAACCCGAGCCTCGCGGTAGGTCGATGTAAGTTAGGCGTGTACGCTAGCCACTCGACCAACGAGGCGGAAAACTGGAAGGAAAACTAGCAGACGGATTTCCTGATGGTAAGAAATTCACGCCGCCTAAAGACACCAAAGTTGGTAATGGTGCGTTGCCAAGCTGAGGCCGGGATATCGAGCAAAAATAAGTTTACCGGCTACCTTGCCCTCCAAACCGGAACACGTCATGACGTTATGGCGGCAAGAATAGGTAAGGCGGTGGTACCAATCCGGGTGAGTCGCTGCGAAACTTTACCACCTAGTCAGATGTCACGGTGTTAGTGACGGTAAGCCTATGCACGCCTTTTACGAGCTACCTGGCAGGAAGGCAGATGGTCTATTCTGCAAAGGAGCCCGGACCAACACGGGGAAATATTATTTTCTGTTTTGATTCGGAGCTCTGTGTAAAAGGGACCATCTGCTTCTCATCCTGGTATTTCGTAAAAGCAAAAGCATAGGTAAATGATAGGTAGATGATAAATGATCTCCTGACAATGTTATGTAAATTCGTATTCCGGGTACTCCAGTTTTACAGTCGGTTAGTAAATAAATATATTATTTGTTTCATACAACAAAAACTCGTTTCAAACAATACGTAATCAAATTACGAAAGACTAACACATAAAAGTTTACAAACGTTATTTATATGTTTCGGCTTTGGTTCAGAATCATCGTAATTTCCGTAATCGTAATTGTTTCCGCGATATTTTACGCAACTGCAAAAAGAAGGAAGTTATCCATCAACTGAATGTTATTTTTATATAATACTAGTTGTCCCGACGAACTTCGTTCCACCCGTTCTGTTTG